>CM037091.1:87336952-87602598 GCA_020916435.1 Oxytropis ochrocephala
TAATGAAGGAGGTGGTAAAGAAAGAAATCATCAAGTGGTTGGATGCAGGAATCATCTACCCTATTAGTGATAGCTCCTGGGTAAGCCCAGTACAGTGTGTACCAAAGAAAGGTGGAGTTACTGTGGTAACAAATGATAAAAATGAGCTAATTCCAACAAGGACAAGAATAGTGGAGGATATGCATGGATTCTGAGAAAGTTAAACAAAGCAACTAAGAAGGATCATTTCCTCTTCCATTCATTGATCAAATGCTAGAGCGGAGCTTGCAGGGCAAGGACTTCTCTTGTTTCCTTGATGGTTATTCAGCTACAACCGGATAGCCATAGCACTGAAGATCAAGAAAAGACAACATTCACTTGTCCCTATGGTACCTTTGCTTTGGAAGGATGCCATTTGGGTCATGCAATGCTCCCTGCAACATTTCAAAGGTGCATGATGGCCTTATTTTACGATTTTATTGAAAATTCCATGGAAGTCTTTATGGACGATTTCTCGATCTATGGAGATTCATATAAGGCATGCCCGGATAATTTGGAAGGAGTTACGATAAGGTGTGAAGAAACCAACCTAGTTCTCAATTGGGAAAAATGCCATTTCATGGTACAAGAAGGAATAGTGTTGGGGCACGAGAATATCAAAGAAAGGGTTAGAGGTAGACAAAGCAAAGATTGATGTTATTGACAAGCTACCTCCACCAACAACTATCAAAGGAGTCGAAGTTTCTTAGGACATGCAGGGTTTTGAGAAGATTTATCAAGGATTTCTCAAAGATTTCAAAACCTTGTGTGCATTATTGCAACGTGACAACGTCTTCAACTTTGATGAACAATGTCATGAGGCTTTCAACAAAATCGAAGATCGCCTTGGTGATCGCTCCATCATAGTCACCCGCATTGGTCTAAACCATTTGAGTTGATGTGTGATGCAAGTGATTATCTTTGTAGGAGTGTGATTGGGGCAAAGGTATGGAAAAAATTTTCATTCTATTTATTATGCCAGTAAAACCTTAGATGATGCCCAATTGAATTATACTGTGACTGAAAAAGAGCTTTTGGCTGTTGTATTTGCATTCGATAAGTTTAGATCTTACTTAGTGGGTGCAAAAGTTATTGTTTTTACTGATCATTCAGCCATTAAGTATTTAATTTCTAAAAAAGATGCAAAGCCAAGGCTTATTAGATGGGTTCTCCTCCTCCAAGAATTTGACTTGGAAATACGTGACAAGAAGGGGGTGGAGAACCAAGTTGCTGATCATCTTTCTAGGCTTGAGAATGTTGATGCAGGTACAGGTGAAGAAGAGATAAAAGAAAAATTCCCTGATGAGAGACTATTGTCGTGAGCCTCGATAGTTGAAGACGTTACCACGCCTATGACATTTTCGTCAAACGTTATAACGTCGATACTCTTCGCACCATGGTATCTCGACATAGTTAACTTCCTTGTTAGCAAGATTGTGCCTGTAGGATTCAACTATCAACAGAAGAAGAGGTTCTTCCACACTATAAAGCAATATTTATGGGATGAACCATACTTATACAAATTGTGTCCAGATCAGTTACTAAGAAGGTGTCTAGCTGAGGAAGAACAACTTCATGTGCTGCAACAATGTCATTCAGCACCTTATGGTGGACATTTTGGAGGTACCAAAACAGCTGCAAAGGTCCTACAATCAGGCTACTACTGGCCAACACTATTCAAGGATGCACATGAGTTGGTAAGAAGATGTGACAAGTGCCAAAGAACAGGAAATATATCAAACAAGCAGGAGATGCCACTCACAAACATTCTGGAAGTTGAGTTGTTTGATGTATGGGGAATGGATTTCATGGGACCATTTCCTATGTCTCATGGAAATCTATATATTTCGTAGTTTGTGGATTACGTATCAAAGTGGGTTGAAGCGTTGGCATTACCAAACAATGAAGCTAAATCTGTGAGCAAGTTCCTGAAAAAGAATATATTCACAAGGTTTGGTACTCCAAGAGCCATAATCAGTGATGAGGGCTCTCATTTCTGCAATAAGTTAATTGAGAACCTCTTGGCTAAGTATGGAGTGAAACACAAAATTGCTACAGCTTATCACCCCCAAACCAGTGGCCAGGCAGAAATATCCAACAGAGAGATCAAAAGAATACTTGAGAAGATGGTTGGTCCCAACAGAAAGGAATGGTCAGTACACTTGGATGATGCACTTTGGGCCTACAGAACCGCATACAAAACACCATTGGGCATGTATCCTTACAAGCTAGTTTATGGTAAGGCCTGTCACCTACCAATTGAGCTCCAACACAAGGCTTACTGGGCATTGAAGCAACTAAACTTAGATCATACAAGGGCTGGTGAGGCAAGGTTATTGCAATTAAATGAGCTAGAAGAGTTTAGACACCATGCCTATGAAAGCTCAGCAATGTACAAGGAAAAGACAAAGAAGTGGCATGATCAAAGAATACAAAGGAGAGAGCTGGCAGAAGGACAACAGGTGTTGTTATTCAATTCAAGGCTAAAGTTGTTCCCAGGCAAGCTAAAATCAAGGTGGTCAGGTCCATTCAAATTAATGAAAATCTATCCTCATGGTGCTGTGGACCTCTTTGATGAAAAGACAAACACCATGTTCAAAGTTAATGGCCAACGTGTGAAGCAGTATCATGGAGAGCATGTGGAAAGGGACAAGATCCAAATGTCCTTCAATAATTCTTGAATTAAAAGGGCAAAAGTCTGGCTGAAGACTCTTAAAGCAAGCGCTCTTGGGAGGCAACCCAATGATTTTTAATTAACAAACAATTTTTGTGTTCTTTTTAATTTTGTTTTGCAGGAATAACAGTTGAAGTGAAGAAAGGCAAAAGGTGATAGACGTTGTAACGTCTCAATATGCACTAGACGTGGGCACGTCGCAGGCGGTCGAAGCGAGTTTAAATTAAGTCAAAGGCGTAAGTGATGACGTGTCGTAAATGATTTCCCTCGCATCACTTAACGTGGTAACCGACCACGACGTCATCTCCTTTCCCCTACTTGTCTAATCAACGGTTACTTTTCTCCATTACTCCACTCTACCATTTCTCAACTCCCCATAACCAATTCCCCATAAAAATCCCACCATTCACCATTATCCCACCTCCTGCAACCTCTTTCTAATCCCTTTCTCTCTGAAACCAAAATCTTCCCTCTATTTCTCAGAAAACCTAAAATTTCCAAAAACCCCCATTCCCTTCCAAACAATTTCTGCGAAATCAAACATGACAAAAGTGAAGCAATCTGCTACCAAATCCTCTGGGAAAGGCAAACATGCTGACCTAAGTTCATCTTCAGCCCCTATCCCTGAAACACCCAAACCCATCCAAAAAGAAAGCCCTACTTCCAGAAAGGGGCTTTAGTCAAGAAAGCCCCAATCCTGATTTTCTCGCAACCGTCGCAGGCGTTGGGTGGCAAAAATTTGTGGTGCATGTAAAAGAATATATTGCTACTTTGGTTCACGATTTCTACAAGAGGAATCGTTGAGAGACTGAAGGAGAGCCGTCCATTGTGTCAAAGGTGCGAGGTGAGGAAGTGAAGTTTGGAGTGAGAGTCATCAATGACTACTTTGGGCTAGGATATTATGGAAAATTTGTGGAGACCAAGCAAAAGACTTATGGGTGGTGAAATGGAAGCTATAAAGGAAAGGATACGTGTAGAAGGGTCTGTCTGCGGGAGAGGAGTGGAGAGCACGGTAGTGAATTCAAAATCATGAAGAGGTACCTATGTGATGAAGCCAACACTTGGTTTCACTTCATAAGGCATTGCTTAATTCCTACCTCTCACACATCCTGGGTAGACAAAGAGAGGCGATTGTGATTGATGCAATCATGTCAAGAGACAAAGTGTAGGTTGGAAAGTTAATCAACCGTGAGCTCAACAAATGGAAGAACAGGAAAGATGGGTACTTGTATTTCCCATGTATGATTCTTGACTTGTGTATGGAGGCGGGGGTAGAGATTGAAGCCTCGAGAACTAAGGGAGCGACCTCGAGGCCCTTTTCAACAAAATTCAAGCCTAGGGTGAAATCTGCTGGAGCTTCAAGTTACGTTGATGATGCAGACGTTGCAACGTCCGGAGGAGAGGCAGAACTCCTGGTCAAATTTGTCAAGGAACAATTTGAGTGGCAAAAGAAGGTATTTGCCCAAGTATCCAAGGGAAAGAAAGTGATTGAAGAGCCTGTATTGCCAGACTGGATGCGGGAAGAAAATGATGATGATGTGCCCTCGCCGACAATCCAAAGAAGAGTCTGTAAAGAAAGAAAGGGCCAAGAGAGCAAGAAGCCCACCACCAAAAAGGCAGAGAGCCAAAGAAAGAAACAAAAGAAGGTAAGTAGTGAAGAGGAATTTAATTCAACTGATTTGGATGATATTTCTGATGTTGATGCAGATGAATCAAGAAAAGTGAGCATGCAAGTAATCAGTGAGGAGGAAGAGGAGGAGAGCCGTGAGGAGAAAGGGAGTTCAAGTGAGAGGACTGAAAGCGAATCCCCAGCAAATCAAGCAAACAAAGAGCCAGCCCAAACAAAATCCAAACCACCATCCCCACAAGCCACACAACCACCACCTTCACCAAAAGAAACCTCCACCCATGACCAGAACACACCCAAGACCCCACAATCTAAAGCCCAAGACCAACCAATCCCACCACCCCCACCCCAACCTGAGCCTGAAAAGCAACCATCACCCCAGAAAGTGCAAGAACCAGACGTGGCGACGTCTGAGCCAACAAACACAGGGAGCAACCCAGATTTCCAACCCATTTCCCCACCCAAGAAAACACGAGTGAAAAGTGCACTCACATACAATCCCTTTGGAAGGAAGAAGAGACCAGAGCTAGCTGCTGAGTCAAAACAAGCTCAAGGGAGTGGAGATAAAGAGGAAGTTGCAGCCCCCACAACAATAAGGCAAAAGCTTCCTGTGAAGAGAAAAGGTCAAGGTCTTTGTAGGAAACTCTCATCGCTACTAGTGCGACATTTGTTGCTACTAGTGTTTCTGCGCAAGCCCTTCCCGCTATTCTTTGAAGAAGCGCCTACTGAGGCGTCATAACGTCTGCTGAAAAAGAGGCCGCAGCCAAACTTGCAGAAATGCAAGTCACCAATGAATGTGAAGCTGCGTTGGAAAAGGTAAAGCAGCAAGCAATGGAGGAGGCCACTCAGAAACTAGCAGAGCACCTGTTGAAGCAAGCCGTGGTGCGATTCTTTGGAATTGGAGGATCATCATCAGACGTGGCAACGTCTAAGGAGCCAGAGGTGGAAAAAGCCCAGATGATCCCCAACGAACCAATGCATGTCAACCCAGCTGAATTAGCAATGAAGATGTGGGAGGAGGCCAAAAAGAGGATTGCTGAAGTCTCAAGTGCTGCTGGTGCAAGTGTGGGTGCAAGCTCAAAAGAGAAAGAATCTGATGAAACAACAACAACCACAACCACCGAGCAAGGAGGAGTGAAGGTGAAGAAAGAGAAGGATAAGAAGAAAGGAGAAGGTCAGTCAGGAGTTCCCACCAGACAGAGTGGAAGGCTCAGGTCTGGTGCTGCAAACAAGTAAGCCCCATTAATTTCATCAGTAGTTATAGTTTTTAATTTTCAGTTTTAGTTCTACTTTTAGTAGTTTCAATTGTTTGTCTGTTTGATTAATCCCCCCTTGTTAAAAAAAAAAAAACACACAGAAATCATGCTGTTTATCTTTGAGCAGTGGGGACACTGCTCAACTTTAAGTGGGGGGGGGGGGAATCTCAATGTTTTAAGTTTCTGTTCTGTGTGGTACATGAAATCAAATGCAAAAGCAATTTCTGTTCTTACTCTAACAAGCTTGAAAACAATTCTCTTTGGGCTAAAGATAGTGAAAATGTGTGTGTGAGTAGCCTATGCATGATTAGATGAAAAGAATTGATTGCTGCTCCTACACAAACTCTGTTTTTAAGAAAGAATCTAGCTAGCTAGGGAATATTTTGTGCTGAAGCTAGTCTTGGTGAACTATGATGAGAATAAAACTTGATTAAAAACCTAGAATAGCAGTAGAAGCTAAGTTTGGGGGTGAATCTAGTTATACTAAGGCTGGGTGCAAAGACTATAGGATGGTTAAGTGCAGGAGTAGTGTGAGTGCAACATTGTAACGTCTACCCGTAACGTTATAACGTATGCCGTGTGTTGTGTAGTGTGTTCAGACGTTACAACGTCTCACCCATAAACGTTGTAACGTCTACTCCCAAAAATACCAAAAAGAGTGTGTAGATACAAATAAGTGGAAAATCCACATGTATTCTGTGTTCCCTGTAATACCCTGAAACAAATGCTGAGTACTCCACCCTATAAAAAAAAACAAAGAGAAGAGAGAAATAGAACTCCAAAATGGAGCAAATAAAAGGGAGTTGCTCAGTAATGAGGGGGTTACAGTCTTTTGCGTGTGTGAGTCAGTAAATTAGTGCACTAACCCAATCCTAGCACCCAATTAAGACCCTTTGTCATGCTTTAAATGAACCCCCATTTCTTATGTGAAAATGTTAGCCTATTCTTTGTTTTGAAAGATGTTTTACTGTCACCATTTGGGAACCATTCTTTCGTAAGCTAAAGTAGTTTCTGAACTAGTTAGAGGAAAATTAATGCAGAGATCACACACTCACTTTGAGCCTTAATGAATCTGAAATTTAATTATGCATTGGTGCGTGAGTGTGTGGAGAATTAGCCCCTTGAGAATGAATTTTTGATCTGTTGGTTGAGTAGAGCATAACTTGCTAGTGTAGTTGATTTCATGTATTTGTGTGTTGTCTTGATTGCTTGAGGACAAGCAATGATTTAAGTTTGGGGGTGTGATAACTCATATTTATATGAGTTATTTATAATCACTCAAGAATAAATCATGCAAGTTCTCTGGCAATACAAGGTTTATTTAAGTAATTTTATGTTAGTTTCGTAATTCTGAGTGGGTGAAAGGTTAATTGAATAATTCTGTGCATTTTGGCACCAAGAGGTGCCCTTGAGAGCGTTTTGATGCTTTTTGTGCTTGTGCAGGAAATTTAGTGTTGAACGTTACCACGTCCCACACCACGTCTACTGAAGTGCAGCAGAGCAAGGGTAAAAGATCTCAATTTTGGCGCGCTAAGCAATGATAGTCAAAGATATAAAGTCAGAAGATCTTCTATTCCCCATGAGTGACGCTGCAGAACACCGTGAGCGATGAATAAAGGTCGTGCGTAAGAGAAGAAAGCAGACACGGTAGGTGGGCAAGTGACATCGACCACACGTGAGCAAGGAGGCTATTTAATGAAGGCTCATTTCTCTCTCAAGGCATCCTTCCACAGATCACTCATACACGAATACACCTTCATCCACTCACTCCGGTTCATCACCTACCTTCATCCACTTCGAGAGAAGGCATTAAAGAAGATCCGAAAGCAGGACTTACGCTTTGTTTTTACTTTTCTCGAACTTTGTTTTATTTTTCGCACACTCCACTCGTGTGAGGCTCGGGACGTTGTAACGCCTCTACTACAGCGTGCATCTTTGAAGAGCTACTTAGGTGTATCTTTTACACTTAGTTTCTTTTATGTAATGTATGGTATTTGGATTCTAAATCCTTATCATTCTGTAAAGATGCTCAGCATGAGCTAAACACTTTGTAGTTGAGTTGTTGTTTTGCTTGTAATGAATTTCTAGTTAATGTTATAAAGTATTGGCGTTGCATGTTTTAAATCTTTGTGTGAAAATATTTCCAAACTTGTTTTGAGGTTGACCTCTTAAAATAGGTAGATTCATAGGTACAGACATGGTCTATGAAAAGAAATCAAAGGTTTATATGAACGAACGGTGTACTAAAGACATTTAGGCATTTTTATCTAAGTCTAGACATAGAAAGGATAAATAGTTCATAGAACATTCTTTGTGGGTGCTTAAAATACAGGAGTGGGCCTATTTAGAACCTAGACATAGGACCTCTTATACTTGAAACTCGACGGCGTTTTGTCTTTGAAAAGCATAGCTCTTTTGCAACAGCGTTCAAACGTGGCCACTATCTATACGAAATAGCATTTGTACGTTATAACGTGTAAACGTTATAACGTCTGACTAGAAAGGATTTATTCTGCATGCAACAACTCAACTCATCTCTCATCCATATTCACAACCAACTTTTGTTTACTTGTTTTAATTACATCTTTAGCTTTAAAACCTACTCTTATTGCCGATTTGTTACTTGATTCTCTTGTGTTTTGAAACTTGAACTTTGAAAAGTATACCAATCCTCGTGGGAACGATCTCTTACTTAAAACCACTCTATTACTTGTACGATGTGTATACTTGCACTATAATTGCGAAAAACCACACTATTTCACAAGCGCAAACATCTGCAAAAAGGGGTTCTATCCAAAAAGTGATTCAAAAAGAAGTGAGATTTAACTTTCTATACTTGCATGTTTTGATCCATCATTATTTTTTGTGCTTGCAGATATTCTATTTGGTTGGATTCGGCTTGTTTTGCTTGGAGTCTCTTCTAAGCTTGTGGGTGCTTGGTGAGGACCATTCTATTGATCTAGTATTTCCTATGCACTTGTAAACAATGGATACAATGCACACATGAAGATTGTGTTTTATTCTAACACATGAAGGAATTAATGAGTTTTAAGTTCTCTTACTTTGATAATTTTATATTTTTATTCACTTTGTATATTTCTCTAGATGGCTTATTGATCATGCTTGAAGTTTATGGTTGTGTTTATGAAGTTGAAATTGATTTTCGGTTGTGTTTATTATCATTTTGCAGCCTACTTGTAGTACATTTGCTCAAGGGCGATAATTATGAGACACTGATTATATAAATATATTAGATTATAACAACAACCCAAAGCATTCATAAACTCTATTTTCTTAGTAAAAAGTCAAGAGAACTTTATGATCTAGTTTCAAGAAAAATAGTAAATTAGAGAAACACATTGATGTTTATAGGAATAGGACTATTTTTGAGCCTCCTATCATATGAAAAGGTGAAACCAAGTAACCAGTTTGTAAGGTCATATATCTAATTGCTTTGGCTCAATTCTCTATTATATTGCGGGGAAGCTTATGTTGATGAAGTTAACTATAGTTGTAATTCTCTCTTCTTTGAACTAACGCAAACGCGTTTCCTTCAAAACTAAATTATATTAATTTTTAGGTAGCTGTGAGTTCTTTAAAACTACCTAGCTAATATGATATGATATGAAAAGTAAAGAAAGCCATATCTCAGAGAATGAGTTTGAATTTGTGGTTGCTTATCTATGTTGTACAAGATATTGAATTGCACATTTGGGTGCATGTTAAGTTACACAAAATTATGTTTTTGTGTATGGTACCCTTTACTGAGGATAGAAAAGGAGGTATGATTTGCATTTTAGGTAGCTGTGAGTTGTTTAAAAATACCTAGGTAATATGATATGAAATGTATCAAGCCCCACTCTCTCTCGATGGGCATCCATCGTTTAAATTCTTGTCTTCTCTCTCTCTGGACATAATTTCCTCCATGATATATTGACAATTTTAAATGTGCAGAATGGAATTTCCTCCTTCACACCGCCTTTGGATGTATGATAGGTTGTTTCCAAAAAGAGCGGGTTTGAAACAATCTTTTGTATATGGCGTGTGGGAGTTTATTCTTTTTGCAATGACACAAGAACAATTTAGAGTTGAAGGGGGGATTCGATGTCCGTGCGTCAAATGCGAATGTGGAAAGATTAGGAATCCAACGGAGGTCATTGATCACTTGAAGAGAGTTGGGCCTAATTATTGGATTTGGACGAGTAATGGTGAGAAAGGGTTTGATGTCGTCCCGTTGGTTGGCGAAAATTGCATGGGTGCTTCAAGTAGTTCTGCGGATATAGGATGTGGTGAACAAATCAACTTGATGCAGAATATGGTTTGTGACGGTCTTGGGGTGAATGTGTCATTCGAGGAGCAACAATATGATAACATGGAAGAGCTTCCGAATGAGCAAGCACAGAGATTTTATAATCTGCTGTTAGATGCAAACAAACCATTGTTTGAAGGGTCATCTAACTCAAAGTTATCGATTTGTGCAAAGCTTTTAGCTCTCAAATCATTGAGTAATACATCTGAGGTGGGAATGAACTTGATATGTGATATGATGTCGGGGGTGACACCTATGAATGAAAATTTGCCAAAGAATTTTTACGAGGCTAAGAGGTTAGTTTCTAAGTTGGGATTGGAAGCTAGAAGGATTGATTGTTGTCCGGAAGGTCACATGTTGTATTATGACAATGAGTTTGGGAAAAATGATCTTTGCGCTACTTGAATGCAAATTTTGTAATGCGCCGAGGTATCATGCACGCAAAATTGGGACTAGTAGTAAGAATAAACCAATTCTGTGAAGTCAATGTTCTACTTACCAATAACTCCAAGGTTGCGAGAGAATGTTTGCATCCGAGAACATTGCGGGAAAAATGACGTGGCATTTTGAGAATAGATGTCTGGTGTGTTGCGCCATCCGTCGATGGGGAAGCGTGGAAACACTTTGATCGGGTACAACTCGAGTTTGCGGCGGATCCCCGCAACGTCGACTAGGGTTATGCTCCGATGGTTTTACCCCATATACCCAAGCATCGCCGCCGCCATATTCTTGCTGGCCCGTTATTGTTACGCCGCATAACCTTCCCCACGAGATGTGTATGACTAAACCTTACATGTTTTTGACTTGTATGCGATACCGCCCGAAAATCCAAAAGCGAGGCATTGACATCTATTTAGAACCACTAATTGATGATTTGAAGAGGTTGTGGAATGGTGTCTCGACTTACGATTACGCACGGAAGGAGAATTTTATGATGAGAGCGCTTTGATGCGGACCATTAATGATTTTCCGCTTATGGCATGTTGTGCGGTTGGCAAACTCATGGTAAATTAGCATGTCCACATTGTATGGAGCATACAAAGGCATTTACCTTGAAACACAGGGGTAAGAGTTCTTGGTTTGACTCGCATCGTAGGTTTTTACCACATGATAATGCATTTAGAAGGAACAAGAATGCATTTAAGAAGAAGGAAGTTGAAAATGATGAGCCGCGCCCACGATTGACTCCGGGCGGAGTGTTTGGGATAGAGTTAGAGATTTGCCCAAAATCACAGATGATCCCCTTGTTTCTCGATTTCATGGATATGGACAAACACATAATTGGACAAAGAGGAGTATCTTTTGGGATCTCCCATATTGGAAAGATAATTTATTGAGGCACAATCTTGATGTGATGCACATAGAGAAGAATTTTTTTGACAATATATTTAACACAGTGATGAACATAAAGGGCAAAACAAAGGACAATGATAAGGCGAGATTGGATGTTGCTCTTTACTGCAATCGAAAAGACTTAAATTTGAAGCCACAAGCTAATGGAAAGATGCTCAAACCCAAAGCGTGTTACTCATTAACAATCGAGCAAACAAATTCAGTTTATCAGTGGATAAAAGAATTGAAATTCCCAGATGGATATTCTTCTAATTTGGCAAGATGTGTTGATGTGAATAAGAGAAAAATGAATGGGATGAAAAGCCATGATTGTCATGTATTTATGGAATGTTTACTCCCTATTGCGTTTAGTTCTTTACCGGCACATGTTCTAAATCCGCTAACTGAAGTGAGTCAATTTTTTAAGGATTTGTGTTCTGCATCTTTAAGAGATGTTGACCTTGTTAGGATGGAACAAAACATTTCATTCATTCTATGTAAGATGGAGAGAGTATTTCCACCTGGTTTCTTTGATTCTATGGAGCATCTCCCCGTTCATCTAGCATATGAAGCAAGACTTGGTGGACCGGTTCAGTACAGGTGGATGTATCCATTTGAAAGGTATCATTTTAAGAACATATTCCTTTTTTTCCCTTTTGCGGTGAGTATAATTTTCCATCTAATCAAGTTGTTTTATAGATTCATGGGTGATTCTAAACGATCGGTGAAAAACAAGGCGAGAGTTGAAGGATCGATTTGTGCATCATACCTACACCGCGAAATAACCCACTTTTGCTCACATTATTTCACCAACTTCACTTTGAGAAATGAAAGATATGAAATGCAAAATGATTGTGTTAGACACCCATTAATGTTATCGGTCTTCGGCCAATCTGGTCGCCATTCTGGGAAGGAGTCGATTCATTGGTTAACGAATGAGGAGTATAAGTCAGCTCATGTTCATGTGTTGAACAATTGCATTGAAGTTAAACCATACATTGAGTATGTATATCAATATTTTCATTCAATTAATTGTTCATATCTGTCATCTCATTTAGTGCGTATCATCTAATTTGATCAGTCATTCTTGTTGTCCAAGACGTAAGAGTTGATCGGGCATCTGCATTCATATATATGAACATTTTCAATTATGGTTTCAAGAAAAAGTAAGTGTTGAGTTACTTGTTCCTCAACCTTAATCATGTGTTCCTTACGAAATAACTTGTTTGTATGTCATGTACATAGGTTTACTCACGAGGAACCAACTCCAATCAATCAACACTTGAGAAATTTATCGATGGTCCTTATACAAAAGTGAAAGAGTATCACACATTTTTCGTGAATGGCTACAAGTTTCATACCCACTCTCGGACGAAAAACAAAGCAACAATTAACAGCAGAGTCTATGTAAAAGGGGTCAATGAAGGAGGTGAAGATGATTATTACGGTGTAATCAAACACATTTATGAACTACAGTTCAGCGAGTTAGACTACGCTAAAACTGTAGTGTTGTTTTATTGTGATTGGTTTGATCCGTCAGCTATAGGTACCAAATTGGATCCAAAGTATAATAGAGTGGACATACGAATGGACAAAAAATATCCAGCGTTTGATCCGTTTATAATGGCAGAGAATGTGAGACAAGTGTACTATGTCCTTATCCATCAACTCGAAGAGACAAGCGAGGTTGGTGTGTCGCAATCAAGACAAAGCCGAGTAGTCGCGTTGAAATAGATGATCTAGTGGAAGATGTTCCCTATCAGGCAGATGATATGTCACTTGTAAATGAAGTTAATGAAGTTGAACAAATTTCTAACTTACAAGCAATGGTGAAGAAGTGGATCCAAACAACTTGGAAGAAGAGGACTCACATGAGGTTGTAGTTGATGTAGAAGATGAAGACGATGAAGAAGATGAAGATGAAGAATGGCCAAAAGATTAGATATATATAATGTGTTTGTGTTTGAATTGTGTGAATTGTTGTATCCAAACAACTTGAACTGCTTTTAATTCGTGTTTGTCTTTGAACTGTGTGTGAATGAATGTATCCAAACAACTTGAACCACTTTGTAATGAATGTATCCAAACAACTTGAATTGTGTGTGAATTGTTTAATGAATTATTTTAGATGTAAATTTGATGTTTTTAAATTGTTTATTTGTGCTTATGTTTCATTTCCTCTACAGCATGGCATCAGGTGGAGGTGATTCGTCGCCACCTAGACCACCCCACGATCGTAAGGGGAAGTCTATAGTTGTCCCTCGTCGTAAGAAAAGGGTGATACACGTTGAGAACACAGCCGACTATTCAGAGATGCCTACCACATCTACCCCTACACAGACACACCCAACACATGCAGGTAGAGTTATACCACTATCCATGGACTAGTTGGTCAGATCTTAATAAGGATGAGCGAAACCATTTTTTTAACGCTTTTAGAGTAAGTGTACATTTTAACACATCACAATGTTTGTTGTTTTTTTTAAGAATTTGTGAAGTTATTTTATTTGATGTAACATTTGTTTTGTACATGTTTTCACAATGCAGAAGAGAGTTACTTGGCATAAATCTCAGGAGGTCGTCGTTGAGGATCTTTTTCATAGGAGATGTGCTGAACGACTCCGTGATATGCTCAGACGTGTCCGCGAGGGGAGAGGCCGACCTACTTGGATGGGGGATCAAGTCTATAATCACCTAATACAACACATCTGGAATGATCCAAAATTCAAAGCTACGTGTGAGCGGAATAAGAAGAACAGGGCATCAGAAAAGGGTGGAAGCTTGCACACTCAAGGTTCTATCTCTATGTTGCAACATTCAAAGAGATTGGTATATTTATAAACTTATGTTTTCCTTATGCAATATGATTACTTATAATTTACCATTTACAAACTTAAGTTATTAATTATAGGCCAAGAAGATAGGGCGGAAGCCACATGTAGAAGAGCTTCATCGCCACACTCACATTAGGAAGTGGCACAAAGTAGTATGTAGAGGACCGCGCTCGCATTACTCAGGTATAAAGAAGCTTGAATATGTTGTAACTGGTATCACTTTGTTTATTGAACACTAGCTTGAATATGTCTTATTCGCAGTTACAAACCTCATCCTCTTTGAATGTTGAATATGGACTAAATCTTTTGCTAAACAATAGATTTTGCATTGTTGTATGCATTGGCCATAAAATCGAAGACAAGGATTTGCAGGGGCTCGATTCTGAAGAAGAGCCGCTCGGTTTAAGCTGGAACACAGTGTCCTTGCTATTTTTGGCTTTGCTTCAAATAAAGACTAAAATATACTGTTGAAAAGTTTCTTCACATTCACATTTTTCTTTTTTATGATTCATTTTACTGCTGCTTATTAGCTATTATAGTGTTTCCATTGAATTGACATAATTGGCAAAAATGACTTCCAGTCACTTTCTTCACAAACATTGGTGGTCTCACTTAGTTTATTCATCTTATATCTGTCTATGTTATTATGAATGTGCCTGATATAATATCTCATTTATTTTGACTATAATTATAACTTGTGCATTTGATAGGAGGAGTTTTAGCGACTGTTATCTCAGTCAGACAAACCAGTAGACCCTGTTGAGTTGGCTAAGTTGAAGCGATTGTTGTGGGAGCAAGCTGCTGGAGGGCCCTATAAGAGTCGTGTCTATGGGACAGGAGGCATAGTTGACGATGACTCTGAAGCTTCGACGAGCGCAAGCCTGTCTCTTGAGGCCCGTAGGATCATCCAAGAAATGTCACAGCAATTTGCGCGACAGCAGAAGCAAATAGCGCGACAGCAGGAGGAAATAGCACGCACAAATAGGAGCGGTATGCACGCATAAAGAAGCAACTACTTGAATACGTATTTAACCATTCTGGGATTCCAGTACCTCCACCTGATTGGCAGCCGCCAGAGCAGGACCAGCCCGCTTAGCAGGACGAGAACACTACAACAATATTGGCAAGCGGCAGCGGTTCAAAAAGAATTCTGCGGCGGTTTTCTCCGCCGCGAGTATTCAGCGGCGGTTTTTGTAACCGCGGGCATAACCGCCTGGAGGAGTATTTGGCGGCGGTTGTGAGTGGCGGTTGGACATTTGCGGCGGTTTTGAACCACCCCTACATAGTTGTTGAGTAAGCAAAATATGTGGCATTTCGCGGCGGTTTTTGGTTTTTTGCGGCGGTTTTATAGTTGCGGCGGTTAGGAACCGCCCTTAAATAGGCCCTGTATTTGAGCAAAATTAGATTTTCACGGCGGTTTTTAGGCTTTTTGCGGCGGTTTTTTAAATCTGAGATTAAAACCAAGACTTTCTAAAAGGCTGATTTTTTTTTGGTTATTTATAACAATTCTTTCTTATATTATTTAAAAACGTGAACAAAAAATGCCAAGAATGCATCAAATAATTTAAACATACACAATGACAAAATGTTCATGCAATCATACATAATTCTAAAGTAAAATAACACAACATATAATATCAAAAGCACTGTTGCTTCAAAATATATCATAATTACTGTTGCTCCAAAATATATCATAAGTACTGTTGCTCCAAAAGATTAAAAGGTATTGTGCTTAGGAATGTAAGAGCTCCCTAAAATAAGAACATGTTTTCAACACTACTAATAATAAGAAATCTAAAAACTAAAGACTAGATGACAGTCCATGTTGTGCAGGTATATGACTGGCAGATGAAGAGGGTATTGCTTCAAAGAAAGTAACGTAAATCGCAACCCAAAAGAGAGAGAAAGAGGGGAGAAAGGAACAAAAGTAATAAATAAGAAATTGTATCTATTGATAGACAACATTATCATGCAAACCAAGTAAGATTTAGCATGGAACCAAAGAGAAGTAGAACTTGAATAATTATGATAAAAACAACTACTAGAGACAGATAGTATTCTGAGTTTCTGACAGCTGACTGTGTAATTAACTAATTATCATGCAAACCAATTGATATCGTCAGCCTAACCAAAAAGCATGGTAAATATATGAGGAGTCTCAAAAAACTAAAATAGCAACTAAAATATGCGGACAATCTATTATCCAACTGCAAGTATAAAACGACCTCCAAATTTTGTTCCCTAAGATCTTGACTATTCAAATATGTGCAGACCTGGGTATGAGAGGCATTTTAAAAGATCACCAGACACCTCATTACAAGAATCAGATTATGTCACTCAAAATACAACTGACAATGGGAAGAAATAAAAAATCGTTTAAGATACTTAATAAAATTTTATATGACAATCACTTGAAACCTCTCAAAGAATGAAGGAAAAAGTTGTGTACATGAGGAAAGTAGGAAACCAATCAAAAACTCCTAACAGCTACAAAGAGATTGTGAATACCACTTCATTACAGCAGGGTTCAAAAAATTCAATTTCATTATACCACTTCACAGTTGAGGACACACAGAGGTTCCAAAATCTCAAGGAACATTTTTTCATCAACCTCTTCCACACAAGCGCAGCTGATCAAAGAACCCTCTATTATTATTTGAAAAAACTCTGCATTTTTCCAATGCATAATAATCTTCTGTACAAAATGTTGAATATGTAATCACAGAATAACTGCAAGTTCACTGTCCATAACTTATTGGACCACATTGCTCTCAATGAAAATGACGACACCATATTCTCACTCAGTTGTTTCCCTACATGTTCCTGTGCTGTTATCACCTCTCAACCTCAGCTGTACCATCTTAATTTGAACAATCAATGCCCCACAGTTTACTCTGAGTCATAGCTCATAATGTGGTAGTTTCATCATTTTACATACACACACACACTCCAAATTTCAAAATAAAGGAGCAAAGAACAAACTCAAGAAGACGCTGGAGATCATGGAGACCGCCCTTATGGGGAGGGTTATTGACGACATCTAGGTAATCTATGTTTTAATTAAGGTGCAAATTTTCTTAGTTTTATGAATTAAATAGTAATCATTATTGTTTTTGTTTTGTTAGGTATATTGTTCAGAGTTGGAGTTGAAGATGCTTCGTCAGAATTTTTTGAGTTTACTGGACCTTAGTGTAGTTTATGTATGTGTCATACCTCAATTTTGTCCGACTAGTTGAAAATCGAATATAATAGTATTTTTGTAAATACCCAATTTTAATAAGTATTTTTCCATTTTCAGAAAACCCCAAAATATGTGTCTCTGCTTCAATTGCACAAATGTGTTCAAGTTTGCGTTCGTTAGTAGTCTAGTATTTCTTATTCTCATCGTATGCAGATCATTCCGAATCGTGACGTTCGCATTTAGTCCCGTTGTTTGCGCGCGTATTATTTCTATTCGCGTGCGTGTTTCGATCCTTGTTGCGCGACTCGCGCCTTGTATCAGCGTGCACGCGTATTTGTTTCCTTACTTATTATTACTATTATCCGTATATGTTTATTAATTTATCATATCATTATTTTCATACAAAAGTAAGATTGAAAAATTGCTTTTATTATTGTAAATAGTCTAATACATAAATCAACTTTGTTACACATATGGACCAATTGAAAGCAAAGTAGCACAAGTGCTTAAAAAATAAAACGAATGACTAGATGCATAAACAGATTATCTCATGCTTGTATCAGGTTCCTTTCTTTTTGTTCTTCTCTTCCCTCAACACTGTAGCATAGCCAAACAGAAAAAGTAAAATAGCAGTCAACATGACAAAAAGAAGCAGCCAAAACGTTGCAGCAGTAGACTTAGCTTCAGAGCTTCAAATAGGCAGTATCCTTGCTATTTTAGAACCTGTACATTTGTTTTCCATACACAAATAGGAATCAGATTAAATATATAGTCAAACATCCCCAATTTGTGAATGTAGCAGTAGCTTGGGAGGAGGAAAAGTGTTGGCAGAATCCTTTATACACTAAAACATGAACAAATACAAGCAGGAAATTGACATATGATTTCAGTTCTCAATACAAGTTTTGGATATAAACTAAGCTTCAGAGACAACAGAAAGGAGAACACAAAAACTGAGAAAAAGAAAAAACTGAAAACACAAACACACGCAGAGAAGAAAAAAAGAAGGCACAAAGAAGAGCCCAACACACACTGAAGCACAAACAGCAAGCACCAACATACAGAACAAACACAAACACACAAAAAACACAAACACAGCAACCAAAAACCATTCTCACCCCCATTCCAAACCAACAATGCATACAGAAGGGAGAAAATAGAACCATAAAAGAGAAAGGAGAAACCCACCAGAAGTAGCTGCCACCGCGCGCCGCCGTGACCACCGCCGTCACCACCGAAAACACCACCAAACGCCAAGCACAGAACCGAACCACCATTCGCGATCTTCCTTCCTCATCGTCGCCCGCTGCGCGCGCCGCCGCACTCACCGTGAGCTTCACCCTCTCACCGTCGCACCGTTCGTCTCTCTCTCTCACGGTATCCTCTCTCTCTCCCTCTCTCCCTCACTCGCCGTCGATCTCCCTCTCTCGATCGCTCTCTCTCTCTCTCGAATTCCCTCTTCTTCCTTCTCTCGTTTTTCTCTCTTTCTCTCTCTGAAAACTCACTCTCTCTCTACTTGAAATGGAATGAACGACGCTGGTGGAGAAAGGAGTGACCTAGGGTTTTTTTGCTGATTTTAGTAACTGGGTCAAATCTGTGTGGGTTATGGGCTTCTGTTTGTTTTTATTTATTTATTTACATCAGATTACTAATGACACCCCCTCCGTTAACAATACCACCCCCTGTAATTAGTTATACCCTTTTTACTATTCCACACCCCTTTTCCCAAAAATCTTTCAAACTCTTTTCTAATTAATGCAAGTCATTAGTGACTATCACCCAAAGCCTTGGCTTGTTTGATTGTCATGAACGCTATCAAGAGTTATTAGTAATGATCACTCAAAGCCTCTGCTTGCTTGGTCATTATGAAAACTCTTCCCCTTTCCAAAACCCTTTCAAAAACATTTTCAAATATTAGAACTACGTCGCTTTGATTCCCATTCGGGATACGTAGGAGCGAGCCACGTTCTCGTCAAGCGCAACGAATAAAATCATTTTCACAACCATAAACATTAATATTTTCCATAACAAAAAATCATTTTCAAACCCATTGTTGCTAGTGGCTAATCAGAACCTTTGTTCGTCTAGCCGTTGGCGGCAATGTCGTTTTCCAAAGAACAATAAGCGATGATCAACCATAACTTTGGTTAGTTTGATCATTCGTGCCAATTAATCTCTTTGGAAAACCATTTTCAAAAGATCAAATAAAAACGAGTTGCTACTAACGGTCAATCAGAACCTTCGTTCGTCTGACCAGCGGTAGTGACTCTCATTTTCAAGAGTACTTAGCGGTGATTACCCATAACCTCTGTTAGTTTAATCATTCGCAGAGTACTCGTCATATTTCGAAAACTCACTAAAAAGATAAAAAAATAAAAACCTTTTCATGACAATCGAGAACTACGTAGCTTTGAATTCTCCATCGCACTAGGAGATACGTAGGAGCGAGAAGCCAATTCTCGTCAAGCGCCAAAAATAAAATTTTTATTAGGTTTTTCCATTCGTTTCAAACAAGAAATAAATAGGCAAATCTAGGTATTTTTCAAATCAAACGTAAAACCACACACTTAATTAAAGGTTCCCTCTCAGTAGAGAGGGCGCGTGGGGTGCTAACACCTTCCCCGTGCGTAATCGACCCCCGAACCCGTATCTTTAGTTTTCGAAAGACCATCTGCCTTGTTCAAAAGACCTTTTTTCAATGTTTTGGTCTTAAAATTAAAATATTGGTGGCGGCTTCAAAAATTTTCCACGTTGTACATTGAGAAACCCAAACTGGATTTTTCGGGGTGCAACAGCTGGCGACTTCACTTGGGACTAAAAAAAATAAAATATTTTTTTTTAAAAAAGAGGGTCAAGCCTAGTTAACTAAGTGTGTAGTTTGTGTGATTGATTTGAATATTTTGCTTTGCCTGTGCACCCTAGATTAGTTATATTTAATTGATATTGAACCCTAGGGTATACGACATGTTATTACTTTCTATTGTCTGGGTTGTTCTGGATTTTCATCTGCAGGTGGGGTAGTTTTTAAGGAAATGCCCTTCGCACACACACACTTGTACCTTGAGATTATCTGATTAGAGAAAGAGACCATAACCCAGGTCTATTAGGATACCTTAGGATGAGTGGATTCGAGTAGTGGGAGCCCATCAGGACCTTTGTCCGTTTGGCTACTCGCGAAAGTTTCAATCAGAGTTGTGCTCTTTCATGAGGCTTCGTATCTAGCAGTTTGCTGCATTTACGGGGATTTTCATGAGAGGGACTGTGGCTCTGGTGACCTTTGTGAGGGTGTGAATAGGGCTACATGAGAAGATTACCCCTAAAATACCTTAGATCATAGGCTCTACCCCCTTTTAGGTCACAAGGGCTCTCCAAATTGTGTGTTGCATCGTTGCATTCAGTTCAACCAATTTTTCCTTCAAAATTTTCAAAAATCAAAAAAATGCTTTTCCTTTTTCAATAAGCGCCTATATGAGGTGGCATATAGTGTGAAAATTTTCAACTCACCACCTGTAAATATCCTCTTTCTGCAAAAACACAAAAAAGCATCATTGCATCATGCATCATGGCATCATTGCATCATTACGTCATTTGCATTAAATAAAACCTAATTTTGAAAATCATTTGTCATGCATCTAAGTTGTTTGCCGGAATTGTAAAGTAACTTGGAATCTTTTCTTAGGTGGGAAAGATAAAGCAACATGGGATCAAGAAGCAAGATTGTACTTAATTCAAGGTTTCCGGTTGTCAAGAGAATAGATGTAGAGGGTTTGAAAGAGTTTGTTTCCTTGATGGTGTCAGAAGAGAAGGATCTATTCGGGAAGGCTTATGGTAACCTCCTCAGATTGTTAGAATTAGATGTCCAAGAGAGTGCTATTATGGCCCTGAGCCAATTCTATGATCCGGACATCCGATGGTTCCTCTTCAAAGACTTTCAGTTATCACCAACTCTCGAGGAGTATGAACAGATTCTAGGGTTCTCAAAGTCAAAGTTAGCACCTTACCAATATCAGAAACATCGGTATTCAGACCAGAGACTCTCTTTGTTGTTGCAAGTCAGTGTGAAGGAATTAGAGCTTCATAAGGAAAAGAAGAACCGTATCAGAGGTTTCCCGCTAAGTTATTTCGAAGGTTTATTGAAGTTTTATGCCCAGAATAAGAAGTGGGGTCCTTTCAAGCAAATTATTAGCCCTAACTATTTTTGGGATCCTCCTTTTCCCTCAGGTTGAGAAGTTCATTGATGAGACCGCTATTGGGCTTTTTCTAGCATTCATAAGTAAAGAAAGTCTGATTAACCTAGTACCAGCAATTCTGGCGGATACCTACTATTCCTTCACCCATAACCGTGTGTTAGGAAAGAAGAAGGTTGTTTGCTCTTTCCATGTCCTCTACACCTGGTTCCTCAATCATGTTGTCACTCATAAGACAAAAGCTGCGGACTTAGTAGAATATGCCTTGTGTTGTGATGTAGAAGCCAGAAGTGCACAAGAATGGGTGCACACTTTAGAGAATCTCAGTGCTCTCAAAGTCTGTTGGTTCAATCATTCGTGTTGGAAGGATAGACCTTCGATACTGTTTCAGTGCGGCAATTTCCAGAATGTGCCCTTAATAGGAACCCAAGGCTGCATCAATTATAATCCTTCACTCACCACCAGACAACTTGGGTATCCTATGAAGAATGCACCCACTGAAGACATGTTGGCCCCAATCTTTCTCGATAAAGAAGATCCAAAGAACCAAGGCTTGCTTCAGAAAATTTCAAAGGCTTGGGAGGGTATAGTTTACAAGGATAAAGAGGAGATCACGAAGAAAACGGGTGATGTTACTATCTACCAGTGGCTTCACCAAAGAATTCAAAATGTTGGCCCGCCTCATCAGGATTCATAGTCAGTTGGGGAAGAAGTCCCAGAGCCTCA
Organism: Oxytropis ochrocephala; assembly: GCA_020916435.1. Taxonomy (NCBI): domain Eukaryota; kingdom Viridiplantae; phylum Streptophyta; class Magnoliopsida; order Fabales; family Fabaceae; genus Oxytropis; species Oxytropis ochrocephala. The sequence goes on from CM037091.1 coordinate 87,359,097, forward strand.
CGTTCCAAGTCTCAAAGAACTAAGTGAGGTCAAGTTCGCTTTGCTCAGGGTAGAAGAAGAAAAGAAAGCCTTACAAGATAAGTTGGGGAAAGTAATTTCTGAGAAGAGAAAGTTAGAGAACGAGAATGAGCGCAAGGTCAAGCCCTCCAAGAAAGAAAGAAGAAGCTTAAGAAAGAAGAGGAAAGTAACCAAAAAATGAAGGAATATCTGAAAAGTGCCAAAGATGAGGTGAAAAGATCGAATGCCAAGGTGGGTGAGATCATGGTTAGAGCAAATGAATGGAGGAAGTTGTTCAAGGAGTCCGTGCAAAGTGAGAGAGCTGCAAAGAAATCACTAGAGGAATTCAAGGAAAAGTCTCAGTCTGCGATGTGTGAGCTTGAAAGTCAAATAAGGTGCATCAGCCAAGATAGAGATGCAATCGAGAACATCCTTAGAGAGTATCAGCGGGCTTTACAGATGGAGCAAGAGAATTCAGATCAGCTAAAAAGGAATCTGAGTCACATCAATGATGCTTACCGACAAGTGAGAGAGGAGAGTCAGTACTGGGAACACCGTTTTCTCGAGCTACTGGGTAGGATTGAAAAGCAAGAGATCATAGTTGAGATGAGGGCAGAAATTCAACAGTGGAAGAACAAGTTCTCCAAATTGGCATGGTTGGCTAACCAAAGCGGTGAGGATGTTCCCAAGAGGTTGAGAAAGGTGGTGAGATCTTCGCCTTGCAACACTCCGATCTTGAGTATATGAATTCGTGGAATATGTGAGGTCTCTAACCGAGGAACTCATGGAAAAGGCAAGAGAAGCAGCTGCAGCTAGCAAAGAGAAGAAGAACCAAGAGAAGATGAAGGCAATAGGTTTCTAGATTTTAATTTTCCTTGTTAGAATGTTCACTAGGAAACTGTAATTTTTCTTTTTTAAAGAATGTTGTGTTTTCTTTTCAAGGCGTTGTATTGCACTTTTAAGGATGTTGTATCTTGTTCTTCTCTTGGAATGATTAAAAATGTGATGCTTGAATGAAGTATGTTTGTTTCACTTATTGATCCCAGTCGCGTTATGTTCTTGAAAATATTTAAATATACACCTACGACAAGAGTAAGTTACACTGCGATTCCCGGCAATAAACAACAAATGACATAAATAAAAAAATCATGTGCATTACATCACATTCATTAATTTGTTCCTTTGCTTATAAAAATGTTTTCAACTCAAAGCAGTAAGATAAGGCAAAGCTGGTGCGACCGCATTCGTATTGACACGTTTACAGCCCAAGAATGGCGATCTTAAGTGACCCCGATCAACCTCAACCAGAGAATCGGACCCTCCGGCTCGTGCTCGAGAGAATGAAAATGGAATAAGCCAAGGCCCCAAATACGTAATCGTAACCATTCGGCTCCGGTAGCTCCGGTCAAGGTGATCCCGAGTTGAGAAATGAAATTAATGCCATGAAGGCACATGATGAGCGAGATGATGAGACTCGTTGTCCTTGAAGAGTGGAAATTACTTCCAAGTCGCTCGCTGGCCTCCTTATGGCCTTCCTTTGGGTTATATCCTCCAAATCAAGAACCTAACCCAGGAACTGGTCCTGTGGTAATAGCTGAAAATGTACGGCCAGCGTCCGCCGGGTCAGAAGGAATGACTGGTGAACCCCAGGTTCAGATCCCACATCCAATTGTTATACCTCACTACTCCTCGTAACCTCACTCTACTGACCAACCGCTTTCCATTGCACTCAAGGCTTCGTGTCCGAAACTCGTTACCCTCGGGTTCAAGACTAATGCCTCCACCTCCTTACGGTGTAAGTCATTCCCCTCAAGTCTATTCCGCTGAGCACCAACAGACCAAAGAGTAGTTCCATATGTTAGAGGAAAGACTAAGAATGATTGAAGGCTTTGGCTCCAGGGCTAGGGAGGCCAGAGACCTATGCCTTATTCCTGATGTGGTGTTGCCGCCCAAATTCAAGGTCCCCGATTTTGACAAATACAGAGGTGCGACCTGCCCAAAGAGTCACTTGACGATGTATTGTAGGAAGATGTCTACCTACTCCCGTGATGACAAATTGCTAATCCATTGCTTCCAAGATAGCCTTGCTGGGGCATCCCTTAATTGGTATATGAAGTTAGAGCCATCACAAGTCCGATGTTGGAAGGATTTAGCAGACGCATTCCTCAAGCAATATCAATACAATACGGACATGGCGCCAGACCGAACACAGCTGCAAAATATGAGTAAGAAGGAAAACGAATTGTTTAAGGAGTACGCCCAGCGATGGAGGGCTTTGGCCGCACAAGTCACACCTCCTCTTTTAGACAAAGAATTGGTTTCTATGTTCATGGAAACCTTGCCACCGCTATATTATGATCGTCTGATCAATAGTGCATCATCCAATTTCTCAGATGTGGTGATCATGGGAGAGAGATTGGAGAATGGATTGAGAAGTGGAAAGATTGCACAGGGGTCCACAAGTAACATAAGTTCCCAAAAGAAGCCTTTCTCCGACTTTCCCAAAAAGAAGGAAGGGGAAACCAATGCCATCACTATCAGTCCACCATACCAGCCACCCAACATCCCAGTCCCCACTCACACACAAACAGCCCATCCATTCCAAAACAACAACCAAAGCAACCACCAAAGGACCTATCAAAACAGAACAACCTTTGACCCAATTCCCATGTCATACACAGACCTGTTCAACTACCTCATCACCAATAAGCTCATCAATACAAGACCCATGAAACCTGTTCAACCACCTTATTTCAGAGGATATAACCCCAATAGTACCTGTGCTTTCCACGAGGGGGAAATTGGACATGTTGTGGAGGATTGCAAAGCCTTCAAGATAGTGGTGCAGGACTTGATAGACAAAAAAGGCATAACTTTCAAGCAGGAGGATCCAAATATCGCGACTAACCCACTGCCTGGTCATGGGAAGCATGCCATTAATGCAGTCATGGATATGAAAGAGCAATCCCTAATCAGATCAGTAGAAGATATCCAGACTCCCCTAGAAATCATTCATGTAGAATTGTGCAAATGCGGGATTATTAGAATGGGTTGTGTTCAGAAAGGAGTTTGTGCTAATGTCAGCTGTGTGGGAGCATGTGAAGCATTCAAGGTGGTGTTACAGGATCTGATGGACCGCCACATCATCCAGGTGGGTATGCAGGGGAGAGAGGAGGATGTTCTGACCTTCCAATCAGAATGGGGAAGAGATGTGCAGATACCTATCGAGGTGCCATACAATCGGAATTCGGCTGTGGAAAGACCAAAGACTATTGTGATTCCCGCCCCAGCTCCTTATCAAAAGAGCAAAGTGTTGTTCCATGGAGTTGCAGGTGCAATTCCACCCGAGATCTCAAGCCGCTCTTGACATCACCAATATTGCGGGAAGTAGTGGGGTAACTAGAAGTGGGCGTGTGTATGTTCCCCTAGCTCAGGAAGAGAATCCTTCTAAGGCAGCAGAAGAGAGAGTCCGAAAAGGGAAGAATGTAGAGCCGAGCTGTGATAAATAGGAAGGTGTCGGACCCGGAGGTTCTTTGAATTCTTGAGGATAATGCGCAGAGTGACTACAAAGTGGTGGATCACCACACCACACCCCAACCAAAATTTCCATCATGTCCCTATTACTAAACTCGAAGCCCACCGAGATGCCTTGGTTAAGAAATCGAATGAGGCCCATGTCGCCCAAGATATTATCACAATCGGTTGGATGGCATAGTTGGGAACATCGTTGCATCTAATTACCTTACTTTCACCGATGATGAGCTCACCCTGCAGGGAAGGGGCACAATAAGGTGTTGCATATCTCGGTGAAGTGCGGTGAATATACGCCTCCGTGGTTCTCATTGACAATGGATCCTCATTGAATGTTATGCCCAGATCAACGATGAACAAGTTAGAGGTGGATTGTTCCTACATGAGACCTAGCTCAACCCTAGTCAGGGCCTTTGATGGGTCTAAGAAAGAAGTCATAGGGGAAATGGAGTTTCCAATGCAAATAGGGCCTGAGGTGTTCTATGTGACTTTTCAGATTATGGATATTGAGTCCTCCTACTGTTTGCCTCTTGGGAGACCTTGGATCCATGCACAGCGCCGTCCCCTCAACACTTCACCAAAAACTCAAGTTTGTAGTCGACGACAAGCTTGTATTTGTCTCTGGAGAGGAAGAGTTCACGGTCAGCAAACCTGCCCCCTCTCATTATATTGAAGCTGCAGAGGAATCCCTCGAATCCGCCTTTCAATCGCGAACGCTGTGTTCGTAAGTGAAGAATCCCCACTACCCGTACCCAAATGGTCTAATGCTGATGTTATGGTAGCAAAAGTTATGCTGAAGAGTGGCTATCAGATTGGGAAGGGGCTAGGAAGATCTCGAGCAAGGAATTTCACACCCGTGCATCCGCAAGAATACAAGGATGCACGGGTTAGGCTATTGGCCCACTCCGGTGATAAGAGAAGAATGGCCGAGGAAAAGCGTGAGAAGAGGTTGGCTAGGCTTCAAGGAAGAGAACCCAGATTGATGATGGGCCCCATAGGTGATCTCAGGAGTGTTGGCGTGCTGAACCCTAATCAGATAGCTGTCATCGAGGAAGAGTTAGCTGAAGAAAGCGGGGCCGAGGCTTGGTCCGTCGCAGTTGTTGTTGGGAGAAGAAATTGGCAACCTGGAAGATCGCCGATTTCCTATTGTTTTCATTTCAAAGTAATGATCTATGTAATGCAAATCCTTTGGCTCGCCAAGGCCTTAGGACATTTTCGTAGGGCATGCATGTTTTCTTTTAGATATCATCTATCAATAAAATGTAGTTTTGAATTCTCAAATGAATAAAAATTGCTTTTTGCGTCTTCATTTTGTGTCTCTATTTTTGCTTGTTCATTGCTTTTCTATTCCCGCAAATGCAGATCTAAAATGAATGCCTTTGAAAATAATGATGCCAACGGTTCATGTGTTAATTTTGATTACCCTGTTAATCAAGCTGAGGAGGATGTTGAGGATGACTGGGAAACTCCTCCAGAACTGATGAGAATGGTTGAGCAAGAAGAAAAGGTTATTTAGCCACATGGGGAAACTGTTGAGATCATCAATTTAGGCACAGAGGGCGAAAAGAAAGAAGTCAAGGTTGGCACTTCAATGAAAGAGAATGAGCATGAGAAGTTGGTTCAACTCCTCCGTGATTACGTTGATGTCTTTGCATGGTCGTATGAAGATATGCCCGGGTTAAATACTGATATAGTGGTGCACAAGCTGCCAGTCAAGCCGGAGTGCCCTCGGTAAAGTGAGTTAAGAAGGATGAAGCTCGAGATGTCTTTAAAGATCGAGATGAAGTGAAGAAAGCAGCTTTGACGCTGGTTTCTAGCCAGAGCAAGTACCCACAAGTGGTTGCTAACGCCGTGCGGTGCCCAAAAAGATGGAAAAGTTAGGATGTGCGTTGATTACGAGATCCGAATCGTGCTACCCCAAGGGCGATTTTCCCTTGCCTCATATTGATGTCCTAGTAGATAGCACAAAGACAAAGACTCCCTTTTCTCCTTCATGGACGGGTATTCGGGTATAATCGATTAAAATGGCTCCCGAGGATATGGAGAAGACTACTTTCATAACTCTCTCGGGAACGCTCGCATCGTGTCATGCCGTTTGGGTTAAAGAATGCCGGCGCCACTTACCAAAGAGCTATGGTCACGTTGTTCCACGATATGATGCACAAAGAGATTGAGGTGTACGTGGACGATATGATCGCAAAGTCCAGAACAAATGAAGAGCATGTTGTTAATCTGCGGAAGCTCTTTGAACGATTGAGAAAGTTCAAGCTCAGGTTAAATCCAGCTAAATGCACCTTTGGGGTGAGATCAGGAAAACTATTGGGGTTTATTGTCAGTCAAAAGGGGATAGAGGTTGACCCAGATAAAGTGCGTGCAATTCTCGAAATGCCTACTCCTAAGACAGAAAAAGAAATCCGGGGTTTTCTCGGAAGACTGAACTACATTTCCAGGTTTATCTTCCGCTTAATCACTACTGTGGAACCAATCTTCAAATTATTGTGCAAGAATCAAGAGACCAAATGGAATGATAATTGTCAAAGAGCATTTGAAAAGATCAAGAAATATCTTCAGAATCCACCTATCTTGATGCCTCCTGCATCGCGGACCTTGATCCTCGCACTCTAACCGTGCTAGATGGCTCAATGGGTTGTGTGTTAGGGCAACATGATTAATCTGGGAAGAAAGAGCATGCCATTTACTATTTGAGCAAGAAATTCACTGACTGTGAAACAAGGTACTCGCTGCTAGAAAAGACTTGTTGCGCTTTAGCTTGGTATCTAAAATGGATCCTATCAAGTACATCTTCGAGAAGCCCGCACTTACAGGGAGACTTGCCCGTTGGCAAATGCAGTTATCAGAATATGATCTCCTATATGTCACTCAGAAAGCAATTAAAGGTAGTGCGCTGGCCGAGTACCTGGCACACCAGCCCGTTGAAGATTATCAGCCTATGCAGTGTGACTTTCCAGATGAAGATATCATGGCCCTGTTTGAAGAAGGGAAGTCTCCAGAAGATGAAAGATGGAGAGTGGTGTTCGACGGTGCTTCCAACAGTTATGGGCACGGGGCTGGGACAGTGCTGGTATCCCCTGACAATCGCTTCATACCATTCACAAATAATATTGCGGAGTACGAGGCATGTGTTCTGGGTATTCAGGCAGCTCTAGACTGGAAAGTTAAAAGATTAGATGTGTACGGAGACTCAGCCTTAGTCATCCATCAGGTGAACGGAGATTGGGAAGCCAGAGATCCCGAGTTGATATTGTACAGAGATTACATCCGAGAATTGGTTGAGCCATTCGAAGAAATCACATTTCAACATCTTCCTCGTAGAGAGAATCAACTGGCTGATGCACTGGCCACTTTAGCTTCAATGTTTAATGTCAACTGTGATAAGAACTTGACCCAGATCAGAATCCAAAGATCGAGGTTTGCGCGCACACTCCTACTACTCTCGCAAAGAATTGAAGATAATGAAGATGATAAGCCTTGGTATCATGACATCAAGCAGTATATCCTGAACAGAGAGTATCCTCCATAAGAGAACAATTAGAAGGCTGTCAATGAATTTCTTTTTGAGTGGAGAGATGCTCTACAAGAGGAATCATGATAAAGTACTCCTTAGGTGTGTGGCAAAGAAGGAGGCAGAAAGGATCATGAGTGAAGTGAATGAGGGCTCGTTCGGGACTCATTCCAACGGGCATACCATGGCAAGGAAGATATTAAGGGCTGGCTATTATTGGCTGCAGATGGAGTCAGATTGCTACGCTTTGTAAGAAAGTGCCACAAATGCCGATTACTACGATCATATACACGTGCACCGGCTTCATTAAATGTCTTGACTGCATCTTGGCCATTTTCAATGTGGGGCATGGATGTCATTGGTCCCATAGAGCCCAAAGCATCAAACGGGCACCGCTTCATCCTAGTTGCAATTGATTACTTCACCAAATGGGTCGAAGCTGCTTCATATTCCAACAGAATAAGCGGTTTGTGGTTGCCAAGTTTGTAAAGAAGGACCTGGTGTGTCGCTATGGTCTCCCAGATAAAATCATCACAGACAATGGCAGCAATCTAAACAGTAAGATGATGAAAGAATTGTGCATAGAGTTTAAGATCAAACATCACAATTCCTCTCCCTACCGTCCAAAGATGAATGGGGTAGTCGAAGCAGCCAATAAGAATATCAAGAGAATCGTGCAGAAGATGGTAGTAACCTATAAAGACTGGCACGAGATGCTTCCCTTTGCTTTGCACGTGTATCGCACCTCAGTACGCACTTCGACCGGGGCAACCCCCTTCTCTTTGGTGTACGGGTCAGAGGCAGTTCTTCCCATTGAAGTTGAGATACCCTCCCTACGGGTGCTGATGGAAACCAAGTTGGAAGAAGCGGAATGGGTTCAGGCTCGCCTGGATCAGCTGAATCTCATTGAGGAGAAAAGAATTGATGCCCTGTGTCATGGTCAGTTGTATCAACAAAGGATGAAGACAACTTTCGATAAAAAGGTTCGTCGTAGAGAATTCAGCGAAGGAGACCTTGTGCTCAAGAAGATCCTGCCTATCCAGAGTGACCCCCGTGGGAAATGGACTCCTAGCTATGATGGACCATATGTGGTAAAGAAAGCCTTTTCTGGAGGAGCATTGATACTCACCAACATGGATGGTGAAGAACTCAAGAACCCAGTCAATTCAGATTCAGTCAAGAAATATTACGCCTAAGAAAAATAAAAGAAAAAAGAGAAAGATGAGCCAAGCAAGAATTAGCTCGCTAGGTTGAAAACCCGAGAGGCGGCCTAGGCAAAATTGAGCGACCGGTGGATTGAAAACCCAAAAGGGCGATCCAGCAAAAATTAGGTCGAGAAAAGTTGGACGTAAAAAAAAAAGAAAAGGGCAAGCAAAGACTCTAAAAGTTTGGATAAAAGGGTGATCAAAGTTGCAAGTATGAGCGGTTGGCATCAAACGCCCAGAGGCAAAGAATGTTCATAAGATCTGCTGCCCATTCTCTTGTTTTTCTTAGTTTTAAAAATTTCCAATGTACTTCTTTTCATCAGCGTGACATTTCGCACGCCCGACTTCCATATGAATAAAAGTCCAAACTTTTCACTCTATCGCTTTATTGTCTTATCAATGCTTTCTTTTATTTCTCGCTTTAAGACCACGCTTTTATGGTAGATGATAAATAAATCATGGAAATGTGCATAAGTCATAGCATTAAGATCATTGTAAATTTTTGAAAATAACAACAAAAAGAGACGATCTTTTCAAGCAAGCTCGCAAAAATCAAATAAGAAGTTACTGGATTGCATTAGAACAAGAGGACGGAGCTCGGCTCTCGAATTCTTATCATAGATGATCGTTGTGTCTCATAGCGCAAGTCCCGCGAGTTGGTCGGACCAAAGAAAGGAAAAAGCCAAAAAAAAAAGGAGCAATAAACGAATAAAGTCATGCATTACATTCACCAAGCATAAAATCATGCACCCGTCAGACATAGAAAATAATAATAGATTAAAGAAAAGAGAAATTCAGGCATTTGCATTACATTCATCATAAGGAAAGAAAAAGAAAATGGCAACCCTGGCATTTGCATTGCATGCATTTGGTTGCTTTTTCAACCGCAGACAAGTGAGAGAGAGGTAAACACCGCAGTTGTTAATGCTCGCATTCGATTCCGTAAAGCGCCCCAAAGTTGGGAGTTCGTAAAAAAAAGAAAAAAAAAAGGAAAAAGAAAAGAGAGAAACCAAAAAGAGAAAAGAGAGCGCTCAGGCGCGCATTGCGGATTGGAGCCTAGAGAGATCATTGCGCCTTCTTCGCCTGTGTCTCACATCGTACGAGTTAACGCGATGGACCGCAACCCCATGTGAGGTTCAACGGAATAGTTGTATCACCTAAGATACAAAGTGGGACGCCGTGCATTGATCTCAGATATCGATCCGAGCCGATAACGATCCCCTGGCCGCTCGAAAGACCAGAGATTCTTAGGATGCGTGCTCCTCAAAGCCACGTGCAAACTCGGATTCGTCAAGAGTTCGTTTAAGGATTACATGTTTTAGGCAGCCTGGGCAATTTACCGCTTCCTGCACGCAAGTGCCCATTTTACCTTTTCTGTTTGCTCGTCAGTGTTCATTTACTGTTTTCGTATCAACACGAAAGTGTCTATCTTTCCAAAAAAAACAACAAAAAAAAGAGAGAAAAAAGAAAAGAAATTCAGATTTCCCCAAGTGGACAAAATTGGTAATTTTTGAGTTCTTTATTTCTATTTTGCCTCGGAATATGTTTCGGCCAATTCATATTCCTTGTCAAAATCCAAATAAAGAGGGGCAGCTGTCATACCTCAATTTTGTCCGACTAGTTGAAAATCGAATATAATAGTATTTTTGTAAATACCCAATTTTAATAAGTATTTTTCCATTTTCAGAAAACCCCAAAATATGTGTCTCGTTTCAATTGCACAAATGTGTTCAAGTTGCGTTCGTTAGTAATCTAGTATTTCTTATTCTCATCGTGCGCGTGTATCATTCCGAATCGTACGTTCGTACTTAGTCCTGTTGTTGTGCGTATTATTTCTATTCGCGTGCGTGTTTCGATCCTTGTTGTGCGCGCTCGCGTCTTGTCGCGTACGCGTATTTGTTTCCTTACTTATTATTACTATTATCCGTATATGTTTATTAATTTATCATATCATTATTTTCATACAAAAGTAAGATTGAAAAATTGCTTTTATTATTGTAAATAGTCTAATACATAAATCAACTTTGTTACACATATGGACCAATTGAAAGCAAAGTAGCACAAGTGCTTAAAAAATAAAACGAATGACTAGATGCATAAACAGATTATCTCATGCTTGTATCAGGTTCCTTTCTTTTTGTTCTTCTCTTCCCTCAACACTGTAGCATAGCCAAACAGAAAAAGTAAAATAGCAGTCAACATGACAAAAAGAAGCAGCCAAAACGTTGCAGCAGTAGACTTAGCTTCAGTAGCTTCAAATAGCAAATATCCTTGCTATTTTAGAACTCAGTACATTTGTTTTCCATACACAAATAGGAATCAGATTAAATATATAGTCAAACATCCCCAATTTGTGAATGTAGCAAAGAGCTTGGGAGGAGGAAAAGTGTTGGCGTAATCCTTTATACACTAAAACATGAACAAATACAAGCAGAAATTGACATATGATTTGATTCTCAATACAAGTTTTGGATATAAACTAAGCTTCAGAGACAACGAAAGGAGAACACTGGCGAGAAAAAGAAAAAATCAAAACACAAACACACGCAGAGAAGAAGAAAAAAAGAAGGCACAAAGAAGAGCCCAACACACATCAAGCACAAACAAAGAAGCACCAACATACAGAACAAACACAAACACACAAAAACACAAACACAAAGAACTAAAAACCATTCTCACCCCATTCCAAACCAACAATGCATACGTAAGGGAGAAAATAGAACCATAAAAGAGAAAGGAGAAACCCACTGTAAGTAGCCGCCCATCGCGCCGGCCGTGACCACCGCCGTCACCACCAAAAACACCACCAAACGCCAAGCACGTAACCGAACCACCATTCGCGATCTTCCTTCCTCATCGCCGCCTCCGTCGCGCGCCGCTCGGACTCACCGTGAGCTTCACCCTCTCACCGCCGCACCGCTCGCCTCTCTCTCACGGTATCCTCTCTCTCTCCCTCTCTCCTCACTCGCCGTCGATCTCCTCTCTCGACGCTCTCTCTCTTCGAATTCCCTCTTCTTCCTTCTCTCTCTTTTTCTCTCTTTCTCTCTCGAAAACTCACTCTCTCTACTTGAAATGGAATGAACGACGCTGTGTGGAGAAAGGAGTGACCTAGGTTTTTTTGCCGATTTTAGTAATCTGGTCAAATCTGTGTGGGTTATGGGCTTCGCTTTTGTTTTTTTATTTATTTACATCAGATTACTAATGACACCCTCCGTTAACAATACCACCCCCGTAATTAGTTATACCCTTTTTACTATTCCACACCCCTTTTCCCAAAAATCTTTCAAACTCTTTTCTAATTAATGCAAGTCATTAGTGACTATCACCCAAAGCCTTGGCTTGTTTGATTGTCATGAACGCTATCAAGAGTTATTAGTAATGATCACTCAAAGCCTCTCGCTTGCTTGGTCATTATGAAAACTCTTCCCTTTCCAAAACCCTTTCAAAAACATTTTCAAATATTAGAACTACGTCGCTTTGATTCCCATTCGGGATACGTAGGAGCGAGCCACGTTCTCGTCAAGCGCAACGAATAAAATCATTTTCACAACCATAAACATTAATATTTTCCATAACAAAAAATCATTTTCAAACCCATTATTGCTAGTGGCTAATCGTAACCTTTGTTCGCCCAGCCGCTAGCATGCAATGTCGTTTTCCAAAGAACAATAAGCGATGATCAACCATAACTTTGGTTAGTTTGATCATTCGTGCAATTAATCTCTTTCAAAACCATTTTCAAAAGATCAAATAAAAACGAAGTTGCTACTAACGGCCAATCGTAACCTTCGTTAAATCGACCCGCCAGTAATGGCTCTCATTTTCAAGAGTACTTAGCGGTGATTACCCATAACCTCTGTTAGTTTAATCATTCGCAGAGTACTCGTCATATTTCGAAAACTCACTAAAAAGATAAAAAAAACAAAAACCTTTTCATGACAATCGAAAACTACGTAGCTTTGAATTCTCCATCGCACTAGGAGATACGTAGAGAGCGAGAAGCCAATTCTCCAAGCGCCAAAAATAAAATTTTTATTAGGTTTTTCCATTCGCTTCAAACAAGAAATAAATAGGCAAATCTAGTATTTTTCAAATCAAACGTAAAACCACACACTTAATTAAAGGTTCCTCTCATAGAGAGAGGGCGCGTGGGGTGCTAACACCTTCCCCGTGCGTAATCGACCCCCGAACCCTTATCTTTAGTTTTCGAAAGACCATCCGCCTTGTTCAAAAGACATTTTTTCAATGTTTTGGTCTTAAAATTAAAATATTGGTGGCGGGCTTCAAAATTTTTCCACGTTGTACATTGAGAAACCCAAACGGGATTTTTCGGGGTGCAACAGTATGTTTGACATAAACTAGTGGTATGTTTTGATATATTTTGATATTTGGTATGTTTGACACTTTTAATATTAGTCTAGTTTATGTTTAACTAAGTTTGTGGTTTGGATTGACACTTTGAACATTACTGATATGGTTTGGTATTTGATATTTTGTATGTTTGACACTTTTAACATTAGTGTAGTTTATGTATGTTTGAATTGGTGGATTGAATTGGTAGATTGAATTGGTAGGAAGTATTGCAAATATGAATGACAATGTAGTTATTGGAGTCTGAATGTAGTTTTGGAGTCTGAATTGAATTGGCAGGAAGTATTGTGAATATTATTGTATTGGAGAGTATGGATTGAATAGGTAGGGAATAACTATTAAATTATTATTTTTTATGAGTTTAATCGAATTTGCCACGGAGTTTTTTGGAAGTTATTGTGTTTGCCACGGAATTTTTAACAATTTGCATTTAAATTTAAAACATATTCAAAATTAATTGCCACGGTTTTGCACGGCTTTGTGGACGAGATTTGCGACGGCTTTGCCACGGAATTTAAAAAATAAATTCAAATTATTTGCCACAGTTTTGCCACGGCTTTGCGACGAGATTTGCGACCACTTTGCCACGGAATTTTGCGACGGTTATGGTGGGGGTGTCCCAATCGTATATACGCATTGAGGGGTGTATATACGATGCCCAAATGTAAGGTTGTATATACACCCCTGTGTATATATACGACGCACAAATTTTTAAAAAATACGTTTGTAAGAAAGATTTTGGGATTTTACATTTGGGTGGGGGTATATGAAGAAGGGGTGGGGGTACAAAAAAAACCCTTTTATGAAATGGAGAGTAGCTCTTTTAATTATTATTAATTAATGCAAATACAATTCAAAGCAAAAAAAAGAATACATAGGATCCCGCCCCATATGAACGTGAAGCCTATCTAAATGCTGGAAAACATATCTATCTATAACATATACACACAAAAATACTACTCTTAGCTAATTTTTTGAGTTGTCGTTCAAACAGACCATCCACATCAGATTAAAAAAAATTCAGGTGACATGGCTATTGTTTTGATGAGGTGTACTACTATTTGGATCCTACATCTTCAAACCACTCCAGACAATAATATTGAATTGAATTTAATGACATTTAAATAGCTTACTAAGGAAGCATTTTTCAATAATATTGAATTTAATGACATTGAAAATGTCATTAAATTCAAATAGTAGTACACCTCATCAAAACAATAGCCATGTCACATCATCAAAATAATCTGTTGTGGGTGTCCCCCATGTATGGCCGTGTTTCTACTTGTTCTCATAGTTGCTTCCATGATATTTGCCTTCAATTGTATTGTTTATGTTGGAATTCCCCCCTTAATTGTGATGCACAAGTCACAATGCATGGGAAAGGGGGATGACTATTCCAAAGTATTTGAATTTTTTCTTTTGACCTTGTGACATGCACATTCATTTTTGAAGAATGCATTTGAAGTTTCTAGACCACATTGGAATTGTGGAAATTAATATCCTCCATTAATCACTATTTTAGGAGAAGCCACATTCTTCTCCTTTAAATAGGACTTGTGAAGAGTTGGATCAACATCTCATCATCCAAGTGAAGAAATCCTAAGAAAGTTAGAGAGTTATTTATTTTGTATTCCTCTTTGAGAGAAAGAGAGAGTTTTCTAGAGAGAATTTGTATACCATCCGAGAGGGTGAGATTCATAGAGAGATCCTCAGAGATTGAGAGAAACACTTGTAATCCTACTTTCATAGTGGAGATCTTTTTACTGGACTAGGTCCCGTGGTTTTTCCCGAGAGGGTTTTCCACGTAAAAATTATGGTGTCTTCTTCTTCTCTATTCTTTTATTTTTTACGCTTCCGCATAGTGCTCGTTTTTGCGTTCACAGATGAGGGAATAGGTACCGCTATTTTCCAATAGTTTAGCATGTCTATCTCAACAGTGTGTTATGAAGAATGTGATGGCTTAATGTTTATTTGCTTATCATATTGACTCTAAGTTTGAGTTTATGGAACTTATGAGTTTCGTATTTCACTCGGATTGATATAAACCCGTTGTTGGCCAACTGCGAGAGTGAAAACTTTGACACATTCATATATGGAGGAATAATTACACAATTTGTGTATGATTGAGTCTTAATTGGTTGAAAAATCGGAGAGCAGAGAACTTTATTTTAGTATATACTAGTATGTATGACCCGTGCGCTGCACGGGTATACATCTTTTTATTTTTATTTTTATTTTTATTTTAAGATATTAATTATGAATAAAATTGTGTGTCTATACATCCTTTTTTTGACACACCCACCATGATAATGCTCACAAATAAATATCCATAAGAAATCAACTTCAAAGTGTCATGTTTGAAATAACACGAAATTAAATGGAAAACATAAAGCTGATCGAGCAAATGTTGATGGTAATCCAACAAAACACTAATTCACAACTTTGACTCACTACAACTTTTATTCAATGAAAAATTGTCCCCATAGTCTTCATGAATCAGCTGGTTAATTAGTCTTTCTCATGTCCCTGATCTCTTTGAGCATATGGTGACAACCGAGGGTGATGAGCATTAATAACAACATTGTTATTGGATATTGATTGGCCACTTTCAGTGGTTGTTGCAGGTTCCATGTTTTCACCAACGTGGTCCATTATTATCTCTCATCGAATAGTGCTCAGACGCCTCCAACCTTCATAGACTGTTCATCTTCTTCCCCAACCATATTTCCACCATTTTTAGTGCTGAAGTTTATAACACCTCGTTTTTTCAAAATTCATATTCTTCGAAGTCCTAATTCAAATCCTTTATCATATTCTTCATTTAGTCCTCTTTATGGGAAAACAACATTTAGGTACGTTCATTAAACTTGTAGTTTTGCCTTTCATATTTCGTTTGGCTTTGGTTTAATCCCAATCGGATGTCCACAGCTCTAAATACACTCCGATAAAGTAATGTGGTACATATGCTAATCTTGATAAATCCTTAAAAACTTTAAATGGGTTTACCACCATCTAATACCTATATTCAGACCCAGAATATCTTATAAACTTATAACCTTTTCTCTCCTATCTTCTATGGATACCATATTCTTCAATATGGTATCAGAGCAAACTTGGTATTCTCCATGAAGATTGCTTCTGTTGCATTTCGCCGTTATAGGTTCTTTATTTTTCTTTAATCAATTTCATTTTTCTTTCAATTTTCAATTTACTTTCATTATTTCTTCTTCTTGGTGTCTTCCTAATATTTCCCTATGTTCTTATCTAATATGTGATTCTTTGCATTTGTCATTCCACATTTGAGACTTTTGTATCTTGATATCGCAATTTTCCTTGATTGCTCTTATGCGCTTTGCAATTTCTGGTTTTGCTATTTCTGGTTTGATTTCGCATATTCTTGATTTCAATTTCACAATTCTTGTGATTCAATTTTGAATCTAAGAATCAGTTCCTCTTTCATCTCATTATCGCAATTCCATTTGCGTTGGTTCTGATTCTATTTTCAATTTGTTTATCGTCTTATGCGATTCTATTTCGCGTTCGTCATTCTTTTGGATCAGTGTTGTTGCATTGCATTTCTTCATTTTTTTGATTTTGTGATTTGCTTCTCTACTTTGTGATTCAGTTTCTAATTGATTTGTGATTCATGTCACAATCTTCACTCTTTTCTTGCGACCTTTCATTTTGGTTAGTGCTGCTTCTATCATTGTCACCAGTTCATTTTTGCGATTCAGCTTCATATTATTGTGATGTGTTCGTGAAGTTATTTACCAAGAAGCATTCAAGCTGTTTGTTGAATTGCCTCACTTGGAAATCTTGCCACATCTAGCTTCAAAATGTGATATCATCTTCTGAGTGCATTTATTTTCCAGGGCCTTTGTTGTTGACAATTTTATCCATATACATTACCAGCATGATAATTGCCTTATTTTGTGCACTTTGTCATCATAACAAGTTATTGTCACTTCTTACAATTATCTTGGAGTTTGGAGCGCTTAATTTGATTTGGGCATCATTTGTTATATCCTCAACAAACTGAATTTTTCATCTCTTTCTCAATGTTACATAGGTCATCCAACACAACAATTCTGATTTGTTGTTGGATCCGATTTCATTTTGTTCTCATAGCTTTGATTTTTACCAATGTATTTCCGACATCTCTCGATGTAATTTTCTTTTGATTTGATGTAACTTTGTATTGTTCATTCCAAGCTAGAAGCATTGTGAATAACTTCTAGCTTGTGGGGGACTATTAGAAATATTATAGTTAGTTAGTTAATTACTTAAGGAAGTTTGTTAGTAGTTATAATTCGGTTAGAGTTAGTTACTACTTTGTTATAGACTAGTCAGGAGAGATTGGGTCTATATATAAGGTCAAACTCTCATTGTAATCAATTACCTTTTGTATCAATTTCACTTTGATGAATATTAGAGTTTCTTAACGTTTTCTCTCCTATCTTCTATAGATACTATATTCTTCAATAATAGCTTACATGATACACTATAGGAATTACCATTAGTAGATTCCTTTTTCTGCGCAAAAATCTTTCTTGTGCATATCATCATGGTGGCTTTAATTGCGTTTATGTATTAAATGCCCATTCCATGTATTAAATGTAATTTCTAATTCATTTTTTTAATATTTAATGCATGATTACTTGGCAGCTACGTGGACAAATACAATGATGTGGATTTAACGTCATCAATGACATAATTATTTGTGTCGGATGACATGGACAGATGAGGTGTAAGATTCATAATTATACATATATATATATATATATATATATATATATATATATATATATATATATATATATAATATAATATTAACATTTATAAATATATTCATTTAATATTTCGCCACATGTCAGCTCAAGAGTAATTTAACATTCAATACTATTTTGAACAATCTTCTATGATATACTATCCACCCATTTCCTATTTTTGACCATGACCACCATGAAACTTATGATGCACTCTTCTTTTGTATTCCCCAAATACGCTACAAAAGAGTGTTCTCTTGCCAACGTTCACTTGCTCACTTGCCACTATGCCTTCTCTCCTTCACCACCTCCTTCCCCTAAATTCTCAATAACAATATTATAACCCATATATATATATACACACACACTATCCCTTTTGAAAGTTATCCCTATTAGAAATTACAATTACCATACCTTACAGAATATTAACGTAAGTACTTTTATATTTTTTATTCCTCTTTCAATAATTTCGTTACAGATGCTCCTATACCTACATTGTACGTACTCTAAAAAATGATTCTTTTAGTCAAAATATTATATTTTATCCAAAATATTATATTTTATCCAATTTATTAGATTTTTAATTTTTAATTCTTAAATTATTCACTTCATGGTCATCCTGAATCACTTCCACAAATTTATGTCTGTTTATTCTCATTGTTCTATGTGCGTTTTGTAACCATTTCACCTTATAGTATTTATTTTTTGGTTGATTGACCACAACTAACTTATATTATTTGAAGCATAATACAAAAATATTTGCACAGTATAGTTTTTGATAGGTACCATCCTACAATTACAAACTGAACTCAAATTTATTTTCCTATCAAAATAACGACTACCATTTCCATGACCAAAAAAAATAGTTTGCTTCATATGAGTTGAGGAAAAAATAGGGGCACTTAGGTCCAAAGTTTTTTTGCGTTCACTTTATAATCATTTTCTCGCCCTCCTTTAGAAATATATGTATAGAACATAATAGCTTAATTTTAGATAGTGCCCAAGGTATTTAATATCTCATACAATGGGCTTAAATATACAACTTTGTTTTTTTAATTCGTAACAAAATTGTCAATTTTTATGTTACAAGTGAATGTCGATCCGTTTGGCATGGGTGAATTATACTAGTTATATATATATATATATATATATATATATATATATATATATATATATATATATATATATATATATATATATATATATATATAATATTAACATTTACAAATATATTCATTTAATATTTCGCCACATGTCAACTCAAGAGTAATTTGACATTCAATACTATTTTGAACAATCTTCTATGATATACTATCCACCCATTTTCTATTTTTGACCATGACCACCATGAAACTTATGATGCACTCTTCTTTTGTATTGCCCAAATACGCTACAAAAGAGTGTTCTCTTGCCAACGTTCACTTGCTCACTTGCCACTATGCCTCCTCTCCTTCACCACCTCCTTCCCCTAAATCCTCTCACAAATTTACTTTGATTCTTTTGGGAAATGAGATGATGCAACTAAAGAGTATTAATTTGCCTATTTTTTATTCACACAAACTTTATATCACAAACTTTTTCTCCTTAATCACCATCTCCTCTTCATCATAAAAAAGTGTGTGATTTATTTTTTGTTTCTTTTCTTCAACTTCATTTGGCGATAATAAGTTGTATAATATTGGTGGGTTTTGTTTTAGGAGTGTTGCTTCATGTATATTCAGGGATATAGATCGAATCAAAGGTATGGTGGTGAGGGTTGAGTATATACTAGTGAACTCTTTTTCAACAAGGTAAATTCTATAGGAATACATATTTGCATCTGTTTATTCATCACCCCAAATATTTCTCAACTTTGATGCCTTTTGATGGTCAATTCTTTATTTTGCAATGGGGCGCCATGGAAAAAAAGATGGAAATTGCATGTTGGCTGAGATATATGATTGTGAACATTTATTTATTTATTGTAGGTGTTGTATAATATAGAGTCTTGAGACATGCCAAAGAACACCGCCCTGAATGGTTATTTTGCTCAAAATGTAAGTATCTCAATTTGTGAAACTCCCCCAAGATATAACAACCTCTTACGGCACAAAGCCTAGGAACACAACATCAAATTTTTAATATTTCTCCATTCTTAATTTTTTCTTATACATTTTTATACAAGAACTTTCACACACATATTTGTAAGCCATACTTTTCCTCTACACTTCAAAACGCAACTGTTGAGATAAATCATAACATTTAAAATATATAATAATAATTTTTTTTATAAAAAATAACGACTTTTTATTCCCTTCATATATATATATATATATATATATATATATATATATATATATATATATGTATATACAAAACAATTGAAAATAATCTCATTAAACATATTGACACATCTCATCTCAAGAGTAATCTACCTATTAATACACCAAAATATTTCACAAATGCCATATATTTTGGTTACTATATATTGTATTTATATTTACTTAATGATTTTGATATTTCGGTTACTTTTCTATATATTAGATTTAATGATTTTGAGTCAAGAAAAAGTTTCGGTTATTTTTTTTATATATGTTTCTGTTATTATATATTATATCTATATAAATCAGTAATTTAATTAATGACTTTGATGTAACATTAGGTTAATAATTATATATGTTTCGGTTACTATGTATAATATTTATATTTATTTTAATTATATACGTTTCAGTTTTATTTCTTGCTATTATACTCATTTATATACTACTAATACTAATTATGTTAATATGGTAACGTTTTCTGTAACACCCCCTTTCTAACTAACTATTCTTTACAATATTATCAGAGTTTTCAAAATAATTATCAGCGAAAGAAAGTGTCACATTTAAACAACTAGCATTTTAAAAGTCCAATAATCGAAAACTAAATGACGATAAGCTCCAATTCACGATACATAGCACCGTAATAAAATTCACGCCCAACACAAATGAAGTCTCGAAAGGTTCAATAGAAAACTTAGTGCAACAGCAGTCAAAGTCCAACATCAAAACAAATAAATAAAGGAATAATGAAAACAACTACGCCCGCCCCTGGTGCTACATATCAGAGCTGAGACACGACTCCTAGAAAAAAAGCATAAGAATGCCTCACTCATGCGGGTACTGCAGTTGCCGACATAAGAAGCAACACGACGCAAAGAGGGTGAGTCTTTTATACATATAATAATAATTAGAACGAGCATTATATATATTGGAAGAACATCAAGAACAACTAATTCACCACAACACACCGCAATATCAGTACACACCAACATAATTATACTGCACTCACCAAAATATAACCATCAAAGGAGACATCAATAATATATGCTTGCGTTTATGCATGTATGCAACATGCATGAGGATCCTATCATCACCGCAATTTGCCTTGAGGGCACACACCGCTTTGGACCGAGTCCCACACCGCTTGGCCGGAAGCCTACACACCGCTTTATGCATATGCAATATGTGACTCTATGTCAATGCATCACAACTACCACACAGAAGTCACAATATTTATTATACACACCACTTTGTTTGTTTCATCAACTCAACTCACCAACAATTTAAGCCGTGAAGGCTACACACCGCTTTGGACCGAGTCCCACACCGCTTTTACATCAATAATTATCAACATATAATTAAACTCACCGCTTCAAATTATTAACTACGCAACGATTACTAAACTCACCGCTTTGTGTTTCTCAACTTGACACCATCCACATATATGTCTTAATTTATAACGCCTTTAAGTTTTCAAGTAATAACATCTTTAAAATTTAAGTAGCAACATCTTTAAAATTTAAGTAACAACACATTAAAAATTAAGTAACATTAAACTTAAAATCTTGGAAAACATCTCATTTTTATGCTTAGGTAACATCACGTTTAAATTGCAAAAATGTAGTAAAACATCAACCACTTTATTTATAAAAACAGCCACATTACACACCCCTCTCATAAAAAAACGCAGAAAATTTCGGTTCACCTACAAAGAGCTAAACAGAGTGAAAAGCAGTGACCTTTTGGGCGCAGAATAAGAGAGAGTAAAAAACAGAAAAAAAACAGCGTGGAAAAACAGCAGAATTTTCGAACCAAAACAGCAGTATTTTCGAGCCAAAAACAGCAGTGAAACAAATGGCTCTTTTTCGCAAGAAAAAAGCAGCAGTAAAAAGGTGTGTTTACTGCAGAAAACAAATGTCTCATTTGTTGTAAAACAGCAGTATTTTTGTTCATAAAAACAGCAGCTCATTGATATAATTAAACAGCAAACAGCAACTATTTCTACAACCAACTTCGCAATTATTCACATCATTCTGACACTACCTCAATTGACAAATTAACAAGTGCATTACAACCAACCTATGATCATATCCTTTTCATTGAAGCACTTAATCAAACAAGTCATATGCACTATTCTTATCATATTCATTTTCCAATCGACAACAAAACATAACACTCCACTTTAAACATAAAACACAACAATGGTCAATCAACACCAATAATTCCACAACTCTATCAACCTATAACTCAACATTAGCCTATCATTTCAACAATCCCAACACACACACTCATCCTACACATAATACAAATTCTAAAAACTATTATAGGTATAGAAGAGCCCCATACCTTGAAATGCTAGAAATTTGAATTCTACTCAAGGAAAATCACAAGAGCAAGCCGCTTCCCTTCCTCTTTCCAAAACCGTGGTCGCCTCTTCTCTTTGAACGCATGGGAGAGCAACAAAAATATGATGAGGGGTTGAGGATTATGACGCTGGAAAAGAAAGGAACATGAAAAAGGAAGGATCAAAGTGAATTACCTACGTAAAAACGCGAGAAGAAGCTTTCCTTCCCTTCCTTTCCTTTGCCCACGCCGCGCCTCACACTCCTCTCTCTCCTTCTCACCGATCGTTCTTTTCTTTCTCTCGATGGAATGAGACACTCCCAATGAACCCCATTAGGTTATGACTAAAGATTGGGCCATCTAGTGGACTTGGGCCCTATATACACCACCTTATTTACTTAATTAGACCCCCTCTGCAATAGAATTAATTCCAACATTATTATTCAATTTAAATAATATCAGAATCCTCAAATAACTTAATTAAATAAATAATTAAATTATTTTTAGGCGTTACAACTCTCCCCCACTTAAAGAATTTCGTCTCTCGAAATTACCCGAGTCAAACAACTCCGGGTATGCTTCTTTCATCTTACTTTCCAATTCCCAAGTCGCACTCGCCAACGGCTCCCAACCAAACTACTTTCACTAGCTTGATCTCCTTCCCCGCAACACCTTCACTTCACGGTCTTCAATTCTAACTGGCATAGTTTCCACTGTGAGGTTCTCCCTCACTTCCACATTATCCATCTGAATTACGTGCGACGGCCTGGGACATACTTCCGCAATTGAGATACATGGAATACATCATGCAGATTAGGCGAAGTTAGGTGGCAAGGCCACCCGATAGGCAACTTTCCCAACTCTTTCCGAACTCGATATGGCCGATAAAACGAGGGGTTAGCTTCTTAGACTTCAAGGCACGACTCCACACTGTCACCGGAGTGACTCTCAAGAATACATGATCACCAAATTTTTGAAACTCTAGATCTTTCCTTCTCTTATCGTGATAACTCTTTTCGCTTACTCGCGAGGCTTTCATCTTCTCTTGAATCATCTTCACCTTCTCTCGTGGTCTCACGCACAATCTCCGGCCTAACACCACACTCTCTCCGATTCATACCAACACAAGTGGTGTTCTCGCATCTCCTACCATACAATGCCTCGAAAGGCGCCATCCCAATACTCGCGTGAAAACTATTGTTATAAGTGAATTCAATCAATGGCAAATGGGAATCCCACGAACCCCCTTGTTCAAGAACACACGCCCTCAGTAAATCCTCTAGTGACTGGATAGTCCTCTCAGTTTGCCCATCAGTCTGGGGATGATAAGCGGAACTAAACCTTAATTTAGAATCCAATGCCTCATGCAAGCTCTTCCAAAATTCAGAAGTAAACCTAGGGTCCCGATCAGACACGATACTCGAAGGAACACCATGCAGCTTCACAATTGTCTTGACATAGATATCTGCCAACTTCGGAACTGGATAAGTAATATTGATCGGTAAAAAGTGCGCAGATTTTGTCAACCTATCAACAATCACCCATATAGCATCAAATCATCTCGCTGTGTTCGGCAACCCGGTTACAAAATCCATAGAGATACTGTCCCACTTCCATTCTGGTACATCTAGTGGCTGCATCAACCCCGCTGGCTTCTGATGTTCTACCTTAGATTTCTGACATGTCAAACAAGCATACACGAATTGGGCTACATCACGCTTCATGCCAGGCCACCAAAACAGCTTCTTCAAATCTTGGTACATCTTTGTGGCTCCCGGATGAATACTCAATTTACTTCGATGTCCCTCTTCCAGAATTGATTTCTTAATCTCCTCATCATCAGGGATACAAATCCTCCCTCGGTATCTCAACACATCTTGCGCATCTAACTCATAATCTTTAACCTCGGAGTGATCGATCCCCACCGCCAATTCAACTAGTTTAATGTCTTGTTTTTGAGCCTCTCGAATAACGTCTAGAAATTCATTATGGATCTTCAACATTCCCAGCCGTACACTCTTAGGCGTTACTTCGCAGACCAAACTCAAATCCCGAAACTGCTCAATCAGTTCGAGCTCTTTCACCATCAACGCAGACACATGAAGGGACTTCCTACTCAAGGCATCGGCTACAACATTAGCCTTCCCCGGATGGTAATTCAAACTAAAGTCATAGTCTTTCAATAATTCTAACCACCTCCTTTGTCTCATATTCAATTCTTTCTGATCAAACAAATACTGCAACCCCTTATGATCACTGAACACCTCAAACTTAGAACCATACAAATAGTGCCTCCAAATCTTCAGGGCAAAGACAATTGCCGCAAGCTCCAAATCATGAGTGGGGTAGTTCTTCTCATGAACTCTCAATCGCCTAGACGATAGGCTACTACCTTGCCTTCTTCAGATCAAGACACTTCCCAAACCCATCTTGGAAGCATCGCAATACACTACAAACGGTTGATCCGGAATGTGCAATACTAAAATAGGTGATGTTGTCAACCTCTTCTTCAACTCGTTGAAGCTCTCTTCACACCGTGCATCCCACACAAAGGCTCTTCCCTTACACGTCAATTGAGTCAACGGAAGGGCTAGCTTAGAGAAATCCTTAATAAACCTCCTGTAGTAACCAGCCAACCCCAAGAAACTTCTGATCTCGGTCACTGACTTTGGGTTCTCCCATTGCAACACAGCATCAACCTTGGCTGGATCTACAGCTATACCATCACCGGAAATTACATGGCCAAGGAAGCTCACTTTATTCAACCAGAACTCGCACTTTGACAACTTTGCATAAAGCTTCTTTTCCCTCAGCACCTCTAGCACTAACCTCAAGTGTTCTGCGTGCTCCTCTTCCGTCTTGGAATACACTAAAATGTCATCTATAAATACCACCACAAAACGATCCAAGTGACTATGGAAGGTACGGTTCATGTACTCCATAAACACTCCGGGTGCGTTGGTAACACCAAACGGCATCACAGTATATTCATAGTGCCCATATCTAGTTCTGAAAGCTGTCTTCTGAACGTCATCATCTTTCACCTTGATTTGGTGATATCCCGACCTCAAGTCGATCTTCCTTGAACACTTTAGCACCCACCAACGGATCCATCAGTCATCAATCCTCGGGAGCGGATACTTGTTCTTGATTGTCACCTTGTTCAACCGCTCATAGTCTACGCAAAGTCTCATACTCCCATCCTTCTTCTTCACTAACAACACAGTGCTCCCCAAGGCGACACACACTAGGCCTTATGAACTTCTTTCTCAAGTAACTCTTCTATTGTTTCTTCAATTCGGATAACTCAGACGCCGACATCAGAGTGACGGTACATAGACACAGCCTCGCACCCAAAGACAAGATCAATAGTGAATTCAACCTCCTCTCTCGCGGAACACTCGGAATCTCATCGGGAATACCTCCGGAAACTCGCACACCACCTTCAATCCTTCAATGATATCTTGACTCTCAACTGACAGAGACGCCATCAAGGCAAATAGATGAACTTCCTCCCTCATTAACCTACGCAATTGACCCAAGGCAAAGAAACGGATCCTTCCTCTTCGGGAGGAAGAAAGTTTACTGGATTTATTAAAGCAGTTGATATGCACATGGTTATCAACTAACCATCCATACCAAGAATAACGCCCATCCTCCAAAGGCAAACAAATAAGATCAACAAGAAAATCTCTGCCAAGACCGACAGAGGACACTTAGCACACACTAGGAGGTAGTTATCAACCCTTAGCTGGAGTATCAATAACCATCTCCTCATCATAGAAGACAAATCAAGATTCAATTTCAAAGACACAATGCAAAGAATGAAAGAATGAGTGGCACCCCAGATCTACTATAGCAATCAAAGGAGTACCATAAATAAAGCAAGTACCTTTAATCTCGTTAGCACCCTGATCCCCGCAAAGGCAAACACTTTTCCCTTAGCTCTCTCCTTTTGGGCTTAGGACAATTAGCACTCACATGTCCCGCTTCATCACAATTGTAGCAAACAACCCCTTTCTTCTCACACTTAGTGGCTATATGGCCTTTCTCGACCACACTTGAAACAATGGACCCGGGACACTCACTACTTTTATGACCGTGTTTCTTACACGTAAAACACACCATACCCAGCGGGCACCTCCCCACTTGAACTCTTACCAAAGACTGCTTTCCACTTGTTTTTACCTCCAAAGAACATCATAGGGTTTTCTCTCTAAACCGAGAGTTCCTCTTTTCCTTCACAACTTTATAAGCAAGCAGAATCTGTTTTCCTCGAAGATCCTACACTTATCAACCAATCTAGCAAAATCCCGAATCTCCCGATACCCAATCGCTTTCTTTATGTCCGGCGCAGACCACTCTCAAACTTGACGCACTTGGAAAATTCAGAATCGGCTTCATTGGCATGGTAAGGACAAAATTTGGCCAACTCCTCAAATTTGGCAAGATACTCACCATCTTGCCTTATTTCCCCTGTTTCACTCCAGAACTCCACTTCCTTCTTAGCTCGCACATCCTCGTGGTAATACTTTCTCTTGAACTCTCTTGTGAAAACCTCCCAAGTAACTTCCTCACCAAAGACACCTTCCAACCTTCGCGACATTCCCAACCCACGGCCGTCGACTTCCTCTCCCAAAGATATGGGTCCCCAACTTCACTTTCTCAAAGCAGTTAGCACTCCATGACACTAAGATCCGCTCTATCTCCTTTAACTGTGCCAAGGCCCCATCGGGTCATACCGACCCTTGAAGGTGGGTGGGTTTTCCTCCGAACGTTGCTAAGTTGCGAGCATTCACATTAGCAAAGCAGCGTGTTGATTCCCAACACTGGGCTATGGCTTGCAGAGCAAAGCAGAACAGAGCAAAGATCATCACGCCTTGCCATTGAATCAAACTTCTACACAAAGAAACACAATTAGATAACACAGACATAGCAACTAGACACTTGGCCTGATTGGACTCAAACTTCACTCCGATACCACTAATGTAAACACCCTTTCTAACTAACTATTCTTTACAATATTATCGAGTTTTCAAAATAATTATCGTGAAAGAAAGTGTCACATTTAAACAACTAGCATTTTAAAAGTCCAATAATCGAAAACTAAATGACGATAAGCTCCAATTCACGATACATAGCACCGTAATAAAATTCACGCTTCCAACACAATGAAGTCTCGAAAGGTTCAATAGAAAACTTAGTGCAACAAAGAGTCAAAGTCCAACATCAAAACAAATAAATAAAGGAATAATGAAAACAACTACGCCCGCCGCCGGTGCTACATATCGAGCCGAGACACGACTCCTAGAAAAAAAGCATAAGAATGCCCTCACTGCGGTACTGCGCAGTTGCCGACATAAGAAGCAACACGACGCAAAGATAGGGTGAGTCTTTTATACATATAATAATAATTAGAACGAGCATTATATATATTGGAAGAACATCAAGAACAACTAATTCACCACAACACACCGCAATATCAAGACACACCAACATAATTATACTGCACTCACCAAAATATAACCATCAAAGGAGACATCAATAATATATGCTTGCGTTTATGCATGTATGCAACATGCATGAGGATCCTATCATCACCGCAATTTGCCTTGAGGGCACACACCGCTTTGGACCGGAGTCCCACACCGCTTTGGCCGAAGCCTACACACCGCTTTATGCATATGCAATATGTGACTCTATGTCAATGCATCACAACTACCACACAGAAGTCACAATATTTATTATACACACCACTTTGTTTGTTTCATCAACTCAACTCACCAACAATTTAAGTCGTGAAGGCTACACACCGCTTTGGACCGGAGTCCCACACCGCTTTTACATCAATAATTATCAACATATAATTAAACTCACCGCTTCAAATTATTAACTACGCAACGATTACTAAACTCACCGCTTTGTGTTTCTCAACTTGACACCATCCACATATATGTCTTAATTTATAACGCCTTTAAGTTTTCAAGTAATAACATCTTTAAAATTTAAGTAGCAACATCTTTAAAATTTAAGTAACAACACATTAAAAATTAAGTAACATTAAACTTAAAATCTTGGAAAACATCTCATTTTTATGCTTAGGTAACATCACGTTTAAATTGCAAAACAGAAGTAAAACATCAACCACTTTATTTATAAAAACAGCCACATTACACACCCTCTCATAAAAAAACGCAGAAAATTTCGGTTCACCTACAGCAGCGAAACAGAGTGAAAACAGTGACCTTTTTGGGCGCGTAACAGTAGCCAAAACAGCAGAAAACAGCGTGGAAAAACAGCAGAATTTTCGAACCAAAACAGCAGTATTTTCGAGCCAAAAACAGCAGTGAAACAGTGGCTCTTTTTCGCGCAGCAAAACAGCAGCAGAAACAGTGTGTTTACGGCAGAAAACAGTGCCTCATTTGTTGTAAAACAGCAGTATTTTTTGTTCATAAAAACAGCAGCTCATTGATATAATTAAACAGCAAACAGCAACTATTTCTACAACCAACTTCGCAATTATTCACATCATTCTGACACTACCTCAATTGACAAATTAACAAGTGCATTACAACCAACCTATGATCATATCCTTTTCATTGAAGCACTTAATCAAACAAGTCATATGCACTATTCTTATCATATTCATTTTCCAATCGTCAACAAAACATAACACTCCACTTTAAACATAAAACACAACAATGGTCAATCAACACCAATAATTCCACAACTCTATCAACCTATAACTCAACATTAGCCTATCATTTCAACAATCCCAACACACACACTCATCCTACACATAATACAAATTCTAAAAACTATTATAGGTATAGAAGAGCCCCCATACCTTGAAATGCTAGAAATTCGAATTCTACTCCAAGGAAAATCACAAGAGCAAGCCGCTTCCCTTCCTCTTTCCAAAACCGTGGCTGCCCTTCTCTTTGAACGCATGGGAGAGCAACAAAAATATGATGAGGGGTTGAGGATTATGACGCTGGAAAAGAAAGGAACATGAAAAAGGAAGGATCAAAGTGAATTACCTACAGAAAACGTGAGAAGAAGCTTTCCTTCCCTTCCTTTCCTTTGCCCACGCCGCGCCTCACACTCCTCTCCTTCTCACTGATCGTTCTTTTCTTTCTCTGATGGAATGAGACACTCCCAATGAACCCCATTAGGTTATGACTAAAGATTGGGCCATCTAGTGGACTTGGGCCCTATATACACCACCTTATTTACTTAATTAGACCCCCTCTGCAATAGAATTAATTCCAACATTATTATTCAATTTAAATAAATACTGTAATCCCTCAAATAACTTAATTAAATAAATAATTAAATTATTTTAGGGCGTTACATTTTCAGTCAAAAAAATTAATATAGTAAGTTTATTTTATTTTGCACCGTAATAGCTTTAATTGGTGTGAGATTTTCCTATTCATTACAAACAAATTTTGAGAAAAAGTTTTATACTATTCCCGTGATCAATTATTTTATTGCTATTATCACTTTGGTTTAATCCTAGAAGACAATGTTGAATCCTAAGGTTTTCGTTACAGATAAATAAGTCCTTGAGGATAATAGTGTCTTCACGCATCTCAAACTAATTTTTTGTTTTAATGGAATGTGACCATGACTTCATCATGGTTTGTTGTTTGATGTGAGTGTGTATAATGGAAAGATATTAAAGCTTGAGGAACATCTAGACGACTATAGTGTTACACACTTAAGAAATTGAAAGTTGATGCTTAATGTTGTCATTGTACTAATGTATATAGTTGTTTCATGGATACATTTAGTGATTATAAATTTTAGTTTTATATTTTATTTGTCTTCTCTTTCTTTTTCTAATACAATATTAGAGGGATTTAGGAAGTCCAATTGCTTAAAATATAATAATTAGGAATTGATACATTTGTCCTTTTTTTATGAACAACAGATTTGAATTTGGAGGCAAGATCATTATCCATTATGCCTAATAGAATTTTTACCTTGAAAATGAATTATTAAATTCGTGAATATGTGTGCTTTGTGTCATGTAGAAATAACCAACTAACTGACTCTTAGTTCTAGTCTTAATATTAATGGGGGATGAGAATTCTGATAGAGTCACAAGATTAGTTATAGAAAAATAAGAGATTATATCTGATGTATACAATAAAAAAGATAAAATCATTTATCTCTCATGAGGTCACATTTTGTAATTGCTTATATATGAAGCTTCTCCCAATTGTCTATATATGAAGCTTCTCATACACACCATCTTGCATGACAATAACTGTGACACCCTCTACCCCATCATAGCGTTAAATAAGAAAATACAAACAAATAGAAACCAAGTTTTGTCCAAAATAAAATTTGAAAATTAACGGAATAGGGATATCACGTTCACAAACTTGCAGAAGAAAAATCAAAGTAAATGTATCAGCATCTAATTAAGCAAACAGTCCAAATCTTCGATGTCACAACGATTCAGAGCTGACCCTTACATAAGTACATCGGAAAAACAAACTTTCAAAACATAAACTAGCTAGTCCAAATCAAGGATAACTCTGAGAGCACAATCACTCATCGGCTCCATCAACGTCAACATCTGCAAGCACATCCTCTATACATACACAATGGTGCATGCATAGCCACAACAAAGGGGCTAGTTATCATACACTCAAGCAACGTTCATGTACGAGAGATAAATAAGCAATGCACTTCATAGCAACATCTTTGACAAAATAGCAAGGCATCACATACAAAATTTATGAGACAGGAATATCACAACAACTATCAGTAAGGACAAGAACAACAACAACATCAATAATTTATACCACCACCAGCAACAACAACAACAACAACAACACCAGCAACATCAATAATTAGCAATAGCAGCAGCAACAATAACAACAACAACAACAACAACACCAATAATTAACGGCAGCAGCAACAACAACAACAACAAGACTGTGACACTATGCTCTTATCGGATACCTTGCCTGATACACCATACTAACAACGACAGAGACAACAGTAGGACCGAGTTACCATGCTCGAACAGGATACCTTGCCTGATAACGCCCTACTAACCACAACGACAAATGCAGGACCAGGATATCATGCCTGAACGGGATACCTTGCCCGATATTGCCCTACTAACAACAATGGCAAGCGCAGGACCAGGATACCATGCCTGAACGGGATACCTTACCCGATAACACCCTACTAACAACAACTATGACAATCGCAACAATATGAACACCATGACACAAGAGCCTAAACAAACGCGGTGTCTAACAACCTCATAACAACAACAACCTATCAACTTAACCATCAGCATCAACAATAATAACTTAACATCTTAACATCAACACACAACATAACAACTTTAGTATCTAATGATATACTATGTGACAATAACAACAACATTAATAACGACAATAAGATAGAACCAATACATCATCAGCAGCAACCACGACAACCATAACAACAACAACAATAGAAACAACTTAACAACTCTAGCACTTAGTAGAATAGTACTTAACAACAAGGACAACAACACTATTATTCATATATCTACAATCTTATAGATTTCTAAATATCATTAGTAGTGACTTTTCTCATCACAATGGCAATGGTACTCTGTCACTTAAAGTCGTGCGAGCTTAGGGATCATGGGACATCCCTATTGCTCATTATCTCACCTACTCACTACTAAAGAGCCAAACCACCCCCTTACCTCGATAGAGACAATCTGTGGTATCAACAAGAGCAAAAGTATGCCGGTAGCGATAGTTCAACACTCAACGGGCACGAACAGGTTGTATAGAGAGTGGAATACGGCTGAACAAAAACAATAGTAATTATAAACTGATTATTTTGAACTTTCTAAAATCAAACGGCTTCTAAAGGAACAAAATCGAATTACTGTGAATCGCCTCACCGAAAAAAGGCTCCGATGTCAACTTCACCGAAACAAGAAAGAGACTAGTGCTTCCTGAAGGTTTCGACGCGTAGAATCCAAAAACGGTGTCCGTTTTTCCAACCAGAAAGTGTGGTGGTCGGAAAGTGCGAAAAACAGTCCGCCCAGAGTGAAAATATGCGTCAAACGGTGCTTCTTTTGATGAAATGGAGGTTGGAAATGGATTCAGAGGGCAATTTCGAGTTGGGTAGTGAAATTTGGGACCGAACGGTTGCCTAGGGAGAGAGAACGAGTTAAGAGGATGAGGAGAGGTTGGGGTTTCGTTTACGGAGGAACAGTTCGTGAGGCGGTTGGTTCTGAAGGTCGAAGACACTACTTTTAAACTTTAAAATAAAGAGAAAACAGGGGGATGCAAGGATGGAAAGGGGGTGTGGCTAGTAAATATAAAAAAACTACAAAGAAGGAACTAGGAATACGGCTGGATCATTCCTTGATCATTCCTTGGGTCATTCCTCTTGAAACACCTAAACCTCTTCTACCACACACCCACCTAACTACTACTCTATAACTCAAACAAGTAACTAATTATCATAACATACCAATTGAATAATTTAATTTACCACATAAGAACAATCGAATACTTATATGTAAACAAATATATATACTAAATAAATAAATAACTAAAACACACAAAATTATCACACAATAATTAATATACACGCTTAAATTAATAGATTAAACGAGGTGTTACAATAACCATATATTAACATTGTCATATTCACTCCATAGACATGTTCTTTAATTTGTTATGTATCCTTATCAAAGTTTATATTAATATAATTTAAACATAGAATTTATATTTTTTTGAGTCAAAACATAAACTTATAGTTTTTTTTACTATATACCTTGCGTAGCACGACCCTACATATATATTACATGAAAATTTATTCAAGAAACTTGGTATAAACTTAGTATAAAATTAATAGATTCTTATGTGTACAAGAGTATTTTAGTATTATAATATAAAGCATATCTATGTATTTCAATTCAACAAATGAAACAATAAGTCATTTTATGTTACAAATGTCATTTTGTTATAATATCTTACAATATCTTATAATTCGATTTAATTATTTATCAGTATATATATGTGTGTGTGTGTGTGTGTGTGTGTGTGTGTGTGTGTGTGTGTGTGTGTGTGTGTGTGTGTGTGTGTGTGTGTGTGTATATTAAATTTTTTTTTAAAGTTTGTATATTAAATTAATATTTAAACGCGTTTTATTTTGGAACTATGATACGAACGGTTTACGATTTAAATAACAATACGTCAAAATATATAAAATGAGCAACATAAAAAAATAATATAATGTACAAATACAACTACTATGGGTCCAAAATGTTTAACAATGACTGAAAATAAGCACGTGAAGTAGGTGAACGGGCAACATCTAGGGCATCCGGTCAATGCAATACCGCTCTGCGCGCCTCTCCTCATATGTCTCTGCGGGACAACATGCTCCTCGATGATATGGTGGATCCCGAGCGGCCGTGGCTCTGGCCGTGGGCCGTGGCTCGCCGTGGATCTCGCACCGAGTAAGACGCACTCGATTACCGATCGCGTACCAGGAAGGTAATCGGGATCGCACTCGCCGTGGTAGGCCGCGATCTACTAGCTCGCCAAAAAGTCTCGCGCACGAACCGATACATGAGCAACCCTCGTATGATCTCGTTTCGCAGAGGAGGATTACCCGAAATGGGTGGAAGAGGATCCTCTCAGACGCGTTCGAATCGCCAACCCACCATGTCCGGCATGTAGGGAACAACGTCATCGCCTCTAAAGCAACCGACCTTCTCAGAAATGGATATGTTCGACAAAGGAACATACCGCTGTGGTCATGATAATAAGGGTGAGGATGACATCCTCCACCGCAGAGCATCTATCATTGCCTAAAGTCCACCAACTTTACTTTATCCGACTTCTTGTTCCCCACCGTGGTGGCACGTGGTCGACACGCCCTAGCTAACACTTTCCGACCAATGACGGTGGGAAAGTGCTCGTAGATCCAAAGATCGAAATAATTAAATCAAAAATAATCGCTTATTAATATATGAGTAATTTAATTAAAAGCTTTAAATTAAAAAAATAAATAAATGATTACTCGGAGCAAAGTTGTCGCGTATCCGCCGAATCGCTTGGTCGAATAAAAGACCGCTTTCACCGAGTGTAGAGCTAATCGAGAGCAACTATACCTCAAGACCATCGCCACACTGGCCAAGATCTCGGCGTATACATCCACCTCACCGGCACTAATGTGTGACTCTTGTCACCTGTAATGGTGGTGCTGCCTAACAGAAGAGCATGTAGCACCGCGTGCGCACCGCTTCATAAGCACCCCGTGCCATGTTCTCCCTGTAGAGTCCTCTACACGTGAGATCCTCGATCATCGCCCTCGTTATCCTTAAGCTCCTCGGATGACGATGAGCTCGATCCATGCCCAAACTGTTCACACCCAATCAAGAGCTCGAACAGAATCAAAATCGCTCAGTAGTCCAATGGGTCGCCATCCAATGCAAGAAGTGGAGCAAAGACAGACCACATCATCCGTGGTGACCGTCATCTCCCCAAAGGGCATGTGGAATGAGCATGTCTCAGGATGCCACCTCTCCACAAAAGCAGATATCAACTCATGGTTGATTGCCCCTAGAGGTGTGATGTCCAACTCCGAAAGCTTAGCCTGACGCAACCAGTGCTCTACCTGTGGGTGGTGCTCGGTAGGTCTAATTCTAGGAAACTTCTGGCCGTGAGATACAACCTTTAGTTTCCGAGGCTGAAAAAATTAAAATTAAACCATACGTTATTAAAAATAATTAATTAATTGTTGTTAAGTAAAATTAAAATAAAGAATTAAAATATTACCTCGCCTCTATCTATCCAGGACGCGCAGTGCGTATCCCAGTGTAAATATAAGGGTGTGTGATCCACAGCTGGGGCAGGCTGAACCTCCTCCTCCTCCTCCTGATGCTGGCCCTCATCCTCCTGCTCCTCCAAAGCCTCCCAACCGTCTCTAATAACGTTATGATACAGCTCTGGGTGCTCCTGTTGGTGCCGCATATTGTACTCATAATCAGGGTGGTCACGTATCCGCTGCTCATACCGGGGCTGAGGCTGCTGAGGCTGAGGCTCAGGCTCAACCATCTCTACCACTCTGCCGCACGGGCTCTCGCGCCTCGACGCTCGAAGCATGCCCAGCACTCGAGCCTCGTAAAGTGTCCGGAGAAGGAGTATCGCTACCATCGCCTCCCTGAATCTTTTGTGCTCGCCGTCTAACGCGGTGGTCTTTGCCCCAAGACTCGCTCGCTCTACGTTGTCTGATCGTCTACTCGCCACTGTTAAAAAAATAAATGTAATTAGAAAATATTAAAAATTGAAAAAAAAATAAAAAAAAAATAGGATTTTCGGAATTATTAAATGTGAAATGTGATTTTTGTAAATTTTCAGGGGTATTTTTGTCCGTTTGGGATATTATGGGGGTGAGATTGATGTTGAGGGGGGTGAAAAAAACAAAACCCTATCTTGACCCGTATACTCCCTATTGTCCTACATACCCATCCCCTTTATTTAAATTTATAAAATACAATTCTTATTTATTAGTTCCACCACTTTGTTTATTATTATTCTCATCTCTACCACTGTGTATACTTGCACACGTTTTTACACAACCACCACCACCGATCACCACTTCAACCACCGCCGACCACTACACTGACCATGCCAACCACCACGTGATCCACCTCCGATCATGAATCATACCACCATCTACTGCCATTCTGACCACCACTCCAACCACTGGAAATCACAATTTTAAACAATATAATATCAGTCACCGCCAACAACTATCTCTCTAACCACTACTCCGGCCAATGGAAATCACCATTCTGACCACCACTAGTCACCACCACCGACCACCACTAATATGACCACCATTGGTCACCACCATTCACTACCACTTCGAGCACCACCACCACCCCCACTCTGACCACAACCGATAACCACTCCGAGAGACATTTGTAGACAACTACTATTTTCAATCACTATTATTAAAATTATTACTAAATAAATATATTACATATTTGTAATATTTTAATTCTTTATCAAATCTAATGTTTTATATTGTTTTGATCAAATAAATTTTCAATGAATATTTGTTTTTATGTTTTAAACTGATTTTGATTTTTGAAAAATTATTCACCCAAAACTGAATTTGGTTTTGATTTTTCAATTTTTAAAACTCAATAAAAACTAATTTTGGTTTTTGAATCTTATAGTGAATTTATTTTTTTGGAATTGAAGTTGTGAATATTTTGGTAAGGAAACAATACCAACAAATAGGGGTGTTTGCGGTGCGGATTGGTTTGGTTTTGAGCAAAAAAGTAAACCGAACCGCAAGAGAAAAATAGATGTGGTTTGGTTTGGTTGGCTTCCGAAA
This sequence comes from Oxytropis ochrocephala, assembly GCA_020916435.1. Classification (NCBI taxonomy): domain Eukaryota; kingdom Viridiplantae; phylum Streptophyta; class Magnoliopsida; order Fabales; family Fabaceae; genus Oxytropis; species Oxytropis ochrocephala. The sequence goes on from CM037091.1 coordinate 87,395,527, forward strand.
AAAAAAATCAAACCAAACCAAACCAATGCGGTTTGGTTTGGTTCGGTTGGTTCGGTTGGTTCTCCGTTTTTGACGAGACAAAACAAAATTTAGGATTCATTTGGATAGAGCTTATTTTGAACTTATGAAAAACAACTTATGCAAATAAATTAGTTTTTATGTATTATTCGTAAGCTTATCAATGTTGTTTATGGAAAAACAACTTAGGGAGATACAATTTTTGTTAGTGAGAACTTATGGATTAATATAAAAACTTACTTATCTTTATAAGTTGATTTTCATAAGCTCAAAAATAAGCTAATCCAAACGGGCCCTTAAATAAACCACTTTCCTTATTTCCTACATATATTGTTTTGTCTAATTTTATTTGTGTATATAGGATTTTACAGCCGTTTGGTTTGGTTTGGTTCGGTTTCGGTAATCAAAACCGCGGACGGAACCAAACTGTGCGGTTCACTAATAAAGAAAATAGAAAGCAGTTTTTCGCGATTTTCGGTTTGATTTGATTCGGTTTGCAGTTTTCTATTGGTTTAGTTTGGTTTTGAACACTCCTACCAAGAAACGAGATATCCTTCCAAGTTCCAACCACTCCCCCATTTACATAAGTTGGCATTTTATAGGGACTAAAAGTTGATGAAAAATTTTATTGTGACTAAAAACAAAATAGTGAAATTTTATAGGGACTAAACCCAATTAATTTAACCACTACCTATTGTAAAAAAAAAGATACCACTAGCGAAAATTCCAAACTTTTTTTCCTAAAAAAATCCATAATTAAATCTCATCCACTTTTTTCGTGAGCCGCACGAGAGCAGCAACGACAGCGCCAACAGGAATGTCAACGAAAGCGCCAGCGGGAGCAGTGAGAGCGCCAAAAAGCAGTAAAAGCTACTTGCCGCGTTGACGCCCGCAATCAATTTTTTTTAATTTTTTCCAATAATCCAGTAATTAAATTAACTTAACTTAATAAAATCAATATTAAATTATGTAGAGTTTATTACTTTAATTTACTCCAAACTACTAAACGCAATTAATTTAACCGCTACCGATTGTCATAAAAAGCGATATCGTTACCAAAAGTTCCAAAATTATTTTTCCTAAAAAAATCAGTAATTAAATCTCATCCACTTTTTTGTGAGCCGCACACAACAAGAACACCAATGAAAGCGCAAACAGGAGTGTGAATGAAAGCGCCAACGAGTGCGACATTATTATAAGAAGATACCGCCATTATTACATCTCATTTTTACTCTATTATTTTTTTACACATTTTTACTCTATTATTAATATTATAAGATGGTACCGATTTTTTTTTAAAAAACTTTTGCAACGCAACTATTTTAATAAATTTGAAATAACTCATTTTATGGGGTTTTCCCTTTTTCTTTTAGAACATTTTGCACATTTTAACATATTTTTAATTTCACAATAAATTATAAATACAGTATCACCTATAGACGCGCGAAAAATACTAGTATTAGTAAAATTAAAATTGTTTGGCAAAGGCCCGTACACGCACTAGAAGAGGACCATATGATCATTCAAGAGGAGAAACCATCAACATTATTTAACATTTGTAAAAAAAAAAACATATTTAACAATTCCTTAAATAAAAAATACTAGTAAAAAAAAGACGTTGTGGTTGACTGTTGAGATATGAAAATCGGGGTCTTCAACATTTCCTTGTTTAAGCGTCAAAAAAAAAACATTTCCTTGTTTATATTGTCAAAAAAAAAAAAAAAAAAAACATTTTCTAGCGTAAATTCTAGGTGACCGCGAAGTCAGAAGGTAGAACACGTTACTGTTACCTTATAAACACTACGTACCCACACACAACAGCATTTCTCATACCACAAACAACCTTGCTATCTATTTTCTCAGAAGTAATCAAAGAAAACAGACATCATCGTCAATGAAGATGGTTGAGCTGCAAGAATCTGATGATAATAAGACTTCTATAGATGCTAGAGTGACCGGCGAATCAAAGGTTGGACCCATCGGATCTGAACAATCTTATACCTACAACTTACCACTGATTGGCAGGTACTGATACCCTTTTGTTTTTTAATTTCCAAAATTTTGATTCTTTTTTCTCTTTAATTAATAAAAGTAGTAAGGAGAAACCCAACTCTCACCATCATTTAGATAACATATATATTCTCTTTCTACGTATTCTTTGAAGGAATCATTTTATTTGAATCCCCCGCATTGAATCAGGATATTCTCCCTAAAAATCCATGAATTGCTTTTTCTGTTTCTAAGATGTTTGTTATCTATTTTCTCAGAAGTAATCAAAGAAAACAGACATCATCGTCAATGAAGATGGTTGAGCTGCAAGAATCTGATGATAATAAGACTTCTGTAGATGCTAGAGTGACCGGCGAATCAAAGGTTGGAACCATCGGATCTGAACAATCTTATACCTACAACTTACCACTGTATGGCAGGTACCGATTTCCTTTTAGTTACTGTGACAGTAATTAGTTAAAATAGCTGTATAGTAAAACTGTTAAAGATCAGTTAGTAAGTTAGAGGGTTGGTTAGACTTACCATAGGTTAGTTTTTCTGTTTGATATGCAGTTAACCAAGGATAGTTATATACTATACATGTAGTAGTAATCAGTTAATTAGTTGAACAATAATGGAATGAAACTTTATTCTTTGTCTTTCGTTCATTCCCTTTCTCTGTTCTTGTTCAAACTCTTCTTCCCACTCAAATTCAATGGAATTATGGTAAATCAATATGGTATCAGTCGCGTTCCGCTTCCGCTTCACATCTTTCTTCACGATTCATTTTCAAATCGTTCGTTGATTCCTCGAATCTTCAATTTCGAGCTCACTTTCACCTTCGTCTTCCTCGAAGAATTCTTGATCTCCGTTTCTTTTAATTTCCATGGCGGATATCAGTTCACATCTAGTCCATATTATATTCATCCCTCGGACAAACCCGGAGCTGTGCTGGTCTCAAATCTTCTCAATGATTCCGGGACAAATTACAGTTCTTGGTCGCATGCTACGACCATCGCCCTCGGTGCAAAGAACAAATTAGAATATTCTAACGGCCTCTTCGTTAAAGATAAATTCTACTCCACTACCTAAAATAGAAAAGACCAATAATGGTCACACATAGGAAAAAACAACCAATCTTGTGGCTTACTTACATAAGTACTCACAAATGAAGAATGTGCATGAAAATAAACTATAGCGTAAAATTATTCGTTACAGAATGACTAATGTTACTAAACATGCCCTTGGGTCAACAAACATAACCAGCTATTCAAATGAGACACAATTTATTTCATTCGTAGTTGTTCTCCCTTTTTTACTTGAATAGGATTTTATTGATATGATCAGATAATTACAATGGTGGCAGGCAGTGGTGGAACTAGCCTACTTTTTATGAGGGAGCTAAATATAAAGTGTAATTTTTTGTATGCAAAATAAATTTCATAAAAGACTATGGGGGTGTTTGTTTCACAGTATGAAAAATCATTCCAAAGAATAACATTTTCGGGAATAGCTTTCCAAAGAATAGTTTTTTAATAAAACTGTTTGCTTACTCTATTAAATTCCCAAAAATCTTGTGTTCTAAAATCCCAGGAATAACTAACACTTATTTTCCTTCAAAAAAAAAAAACTAACACATATTTGGTTTGCAATATGTGTTCAAGGGAACTCCTAGAATCAAAAGTGCCAACAATTTAGATGAAAATAATAATTAATAGATTTTCATAAGACAATAGTTTTAAACACTACAACAAGTCAAGATAGGAGTAGAAAAACAAATAACAATAAGCTTAAAACATAACCTAGTTTTATATAAAAAAAAAGTGCAATCAAAGTATTATAAAAAAATGCTCACCCAAATTACTATAAATTCAAACTTATGAGATTAAAGACTCTTTTAGTGAACAATGTGATAATTATAAAAAAAAAAAGTGAACAACTATGATAGAAAAGAGATGAAAACTAACTAAATAGCAGAGAAAAAATAAGACATGCATGCTTCTATTGGGGTATCAATAATTACTATTATATACCTAATTTAATTATTAATATGATTTTTGCGGTTGCAATGGCTACCCCATATTCAAGCAAGGAGCTGCCCCTGCATGGTGGCCAGATAGCCTTGCCTATTAAGGCGTGCCTAGTTTCTATGTGTATTATACGAGGATGTGTTTGTCCCCCTCTGGTTGGGGTTTGTTCTCTATATGAAGCCTTTTTCTTCTTGTAACTGTCTGATAGTTTCTTTTCTTGTTTCTCCTTTTCCCATCTGGTCATTTGAACTCTGTTGGCGCTCATGGATCGGGTCTTCTTATTTCGACCTTCTCATGGGCGGTCTGGTGAGCCCCGGGGTAGGTCAAGTCGCAGTGATCCGACCCAAAACTATAGGACTGTCCATTTTCATTTGCATTTCAATCAGTGGCGGACGATCCAAGACCTAGAGGCAAGGGGTCAAAAGTTTTAAAAGCACACTTCGGTAAAAATATAATTAAAATTAGGGGTTCTTGTACAAAATTAGGGGTTCTACTGCAAAATTGGGTGCAATTGAGTGGAAATTTAGGAGTTCTACTTTTTTAATGTTTTTTTGGCATATTGTAGTGGGTCAACCCACTAATGTGTCATTTTTATCTTGTTTTTTTGCGAGTTTGAGCGGGCCAACCTGTAAACATGCCTATTTTATGCCCAAAAAGTGAGATTTAAAATTTTTAATTATTTATTTTAGTAGCGGGCTAACCCGCCACTCGCCGAAGGGCGGGGCAGGCTCAAATGCTTAACCAACTATCCTATGGCGGGCTGGTCTGCCCCGCTCAATATTTTTGGCGGGCTCAAGGCGGAGCGGGGCGGGTTTGCCCGTTTTGCCATCTATAATGTGTAGACATTACTCCGTTAGTACTCTCTCCGTTTTAAAATAATAGTTTTTTAAAATTTCGGCACAAATATTAAGAAAAACAATAAATTGACTAAATATTGTGGTAATTTTACTAAACTAACTCCAACAATTATTAAATGCATGTTGGTACTGTCTTTGGTTAGTAGAAAGTTACAACAATTAATGAGGGTAAAATTGAAAAGATTTAATTAATGATGCATTGAAATGACAAAACGACAATAAAATTGGAATTTTTTACTTTAGCTAAAACCACTATTAATTTGGAACGGAGGAAATATTATTTTATCTTTAATGCATTAATGATCGTTGACATTTAATTCTCTTTTCCTCTGTGGTTTTGTAAATAAGTATTTACGGGGGAAGCTGAATTTATTAAACCCTCGATTATTTAGTTACCTTTCTTTTTGTTTCATGCTTTCAAGCGGGAGAAAACGTGGATTGATATTATAAGCAATTCACATCGGTTTTGAAATACTTTTTTTTTCTTTTCTTTTCTGTCTGTGTCTTTTTTCTAATGAGTTTTGACTCAGAGAGGTTTTAACGAGACCCTCCCCCTTCCATTTTCATATATGGGTTGGTGCACTCTCAGTACTCCATCAATACAATTATTACTTATCTAAAAAAAGAAAATTAATCACATTGATATTTGACTTCAGTGTAAAATATATGTTTCAGGGACCTGTCCAGGATTTCATTATCTTTGGATCAGCGTAATACAAATACGGAAAGCTCCCTTCAAGTCAAACTAGACATTACAAAGTCAGCTAATGTTTGGAAGGAGAAGGTTGCGATAGAACAAGATGTGAAGACTACTACATCAGTAGAGAAAGAGAAGACACAACATACGAATGAGAAGAAGTACAAGGATGAAGATGTAAAGGTAGAAAACAAAATAGTTGATGTAGAAGATAAAGCTAGGAATGGTGAGGAGAAAAAGGAAAGAAAGGATAAGGGTAAGGAGAGGATGGAGAAGAAAAGAGAAAAGAAGGACACTGATGAAAAAGCTTACGGGGAGGGAGAAAAGAGGAAACCACATAAGGATGAGAAGAAACACAGGGACAAACATAGAAAGGTAGAGAACAAAAACAATGAGGTAGAATATAATGAGAGGAAGGAGAAGAAAAGGGAAAAGAAGCACAAGGATGAAAAAATTGATGTGGAGGTAGAAAATGGGAAACTACATGAAAATAAGAAAAGTGATAAAGAAAAGCACAAAAGAGAGAAGGATGGTAGAGAAGTGGGTAAGAAAGAGGATAGCAAGGGTGAAACTGAGAAACATAAAAAAGAAAATGTGAAAAACAATGAAGGTAAGGATGTTAAAGAGGAGAAGAAAAAAGAAGTCAAAGACAAGAAGATGAAGAAGAAGAAACCTTCTAGTAGAAAGAACAAATGCTTCTTTTGGTGCATCATGGGAAATTGCTCATGCTTTGCCAAGTTAAATCCAGATTAATGGGTTTCATGTTTTCCTTCACAATACTTGTAATAATCTACTATTTCCATTAAAAACATTTACTACTTTTAGCTTTTACTAGTTTTAATTCCCGTGCGATGCATACGGTCGACTAAATCTGATATAGTTAATTTTTTTTTTTATTTTGTACTATTGCTGAATGTACACAAAGTTTTTCAATGCTTTCAACAAAAGACTAATATATGCTCGTACTTAGGAGAAAATTTCGCACTGGTCAACACCAAGTTTATTATGATCAACACCGAGTTTATTATAAAACTATTTTTTCGCGAACCTGGTCATTGAGAAACGAACTTAGTGTTTTTGAACTTCTAAAATTTTTATGGATTCTAAAATATCCCAAAAAACACTCGTTAGTGTTGCACGTTACCTATTTATATAGTCCCAATTTTTTCACCCAACCGAGTATTAAGGATTGAACTTGGCATATTTGAACATCAAACTTTTTCCAAAATCTCAATACTTGATATCTTATTAAAATTCCACGTGTACAAAAAATAGGGCAATTTCGTCGAATAGTCACTAAATGAAAAAAATAACATAACTTTTTCATATTTTAAAGCAAATGCCATAACGACACTGACTTGACTTTGGAAGAAAAAAATACCTACTTTAAAAATCAAACTGCACACATAACAAAAAGAAACAATAATGCTATTTTGACAAAAAATGTTATAAGAATATTGACAAATATATTGTGGGACTCAATTTGAAGAATTACTTTATAATAAAAATAATAAAAAGAACTATAAGAGATACTACGGTATATGCAGATCAAATATATTTGTAATATTTTTTGTCACATTTCTAAGTATATATAAGCACCGTGAAAAAGAAAATATAGCACGGGGAGATAAATGGTGGGGGAACAAGACAAAAAACAAGGAAAAGTGATAGAAACGCAAGGACCAATGCAATGATGCATAGAGAGAAAGAGAAGTGGAAACAAACAAAAGCAAGAACCAATGAAAGTAGAGAAAATTGGCAAAAGAATGCTCACGCATAAAAATAGTGGAAGAAGTTTGAGATACAAAAGAGAGAGAAAAGAAAAACAGTTGGTAGGAAATATAAAGACTATTATAAATCTATTATTTATAATTTATTAAAACTAATCAATAAAAAAATTTCAAAATAAAGACTACAGTTAAATATAAAAAATATACGTAACAAATAATTATTACTAAAACTTAAGAAAAATGAAAAATAACTATTACTTAATATATAAAAAAACAGGATTTATGTTTGTCATAGATTTTTGTCATAGATAATTATAATTTTCAAGATTGGGAGCAAAGAATGGGAGAGACACGGGAGTCACAACAGAGAGCGACAATGAAGGTGCAACAACTGGGAGTGATTACGAGGCCATCAATCACAATGGTTGCAATGTCGGTAAACTCACTTTAACTGTGTCTTCTTCGTCTCTCATTTGCAACGTCATTTTTAATATATGAAGAACATACATGCTTTTTTCCAACTTTTTATGCAATAAATTTAATAAGCAAATTAAAATATAACTTTTCTTTTATTAATTATCTATCTATCTATATCTATATCTATATAAATATCTAAAAGAAGTTCTGCTTTTCAGTTCTCAGGACGCTCCACATCATCTTCATTTATTTTTCAATTTAAATATCAACATTCTTTTTCCTTGATTAATAACAACTTTCTTCTCATCTTAATTAAGCTATAGTGGAGATCCTACTCATATTCTTTTATTTATTTATTGTTTTTATTTTATTTTATGTATAGTTTATTATTACCTAACCAACGATAATTAAGTATAATTATTTATTTCAAAATCTATGAGATGAATCCCCAAAGGAAGCTCCACAATTTTTCTCAAGATTTTTGTCTATTAAAATATTTATTTTTAATTTAGGGGAAAGAGGACTTTAATTTTAATGAAAGCAATTAGTTACCACTAACTTATTAAATAATTCTCTTAGTGGAATATTAATTAAATGTTTTTGTATTTATATGAAAATGATATTTTCTTATGGAAATGATGTTCCTATATTTAATAAAATTTATAAGTTGAAATTTTATTGTGTTCTCTACTATATAATTTTTTCTAAAAACAAGAAAGAAAATTTTCTTTAGATTTCAACTTTTTTGTAGTTAACAATTCAAAATTTTCATCTTAAGATTTCAGCAAATATATTTTCTTTTAATTTTTGCAATTAATTTTGTTAATTATTGAATTTATACAATTAAAACTAACATTTTTACCATTTTACTTTTTATATATATATATATATATATATATATATATATATATATATATATATATATACATGCAATTCATGAAACAAAAGTAAAATACTAAATTACTAATCAAATAGTTTTTTGTAAGAAAAAAACCATACAAATTCCTTAACCGATACTACTCATTTACTCTTAAGCATGATTGAGTATGTGTTACTTTTAATATTATGGAATTCCTATGGTTGAGTAACAATTCAGTTTCTTCATGTGTAGAATTTAACAACTCTAATTTCACGTAAAATAAAAAAACTATATTATCTTTTAATTTTCTTATGTAACTTTGTTAATTTTTTTAATTCTTAAAGTTGTTATTTATATTCCAATTGAATTTTTATATATGTGTGTGCTTGAAATTTATGAAATAAAAATAAAATATCAAAATAACTTCCCAAATAAGTTTCAAAAAGAAAAGCGCCCAAATACATTTATTATCTATAACTTCTTATTTACTCATATATAAACTATTACACAATATTAAGCAAACCAAAAAGATCTATACTATTATTGGTTTATTCAGGTTTCCTAAAAGCTGAAACTCTATGTAATTAGGGTTTTCATATTCACCATTAATATCAATTAAAATCCACTTAAACTATAATTATTCACATTCATTTTCTTTGAAAATATTTGACTACTATAAAGATTGCTTCAACATTATGTACCCTCCCTACCATTCGGACTCGATTTATTGAGTAGTTGATAGAAAAAGAAATCTCTACCATGTTAGACTAAAGTTTCAATTATTCATATATTATTTGCATATATATATATATATATATATATATATATATATAACTATAATTGTTCTTCTTGCAAAGTTTTATGTCTCTTTTGGTTTCAATCTAAGCATTTTATTTACTCTCCACTTTTATGTATCTTTATTTTCTAGATTATTGTGCTAACTTTCTGGTGGTACCTCTTTTGTTATCTTATACTCTTCCTTTGTCTGGGGTAACACAATCCTTGGCGTCAATAAGGGCATAGCAATTGTTTCAACATTTCAAGTGAGTACTACTTTAGAGGCACGCTACTCATGTCAATACTATCTTCCACATCGACAATTACATAATTGAATAGAAGTACTCCATGTAAATGGTTCTTAGACGATTTTCAAGCATTCCCTCATCTATGTGCAAAGAAGATACACGTCGATACCTTTTACCTATGGTGGATCATTTCTTTAAGCTTCTCTCTAAATTTTGGTTGGAATAAATCTTCTGAAATTATGTGCTAAATTTTCATAGTTTTGTAACTTATAATATAATATAATATAATATAATCTATATATATCTATATTTTTATGTCTTCTTTTTTAGCATGATATTTTTATATATCTAAGTTTTTTAACACGACAAAATTAAATATCTAGGTTAGTAGCATAAAAAGGGAGAAAACTCACTTTATAAAAAGCTTTCTCCTTTAGTCCTTACACTTAATTCATTACTTAATGTTTTGATTTTTGTTACCTTTTGGTGTCTCTAAATTATTATTTTGATTAGTACTAATTATTATAGTTGGTTTTTAGAAGAGATTTGTTATAATATTTTCATTTTTTTAAAGCCTATAATCTTTTCAATTTTCTTGAGAAATCCTATAAATACCTAAGTAGAGAGGTCACCACTTATCTTTTCATTCACTTTTGTTTGGTTGTCACATCACTTATGTAAAAATTTTAATTTTTTTATCACAAATACTTTTTGTGTATTTGGATTTCTAAATTTTTTTTGTGTAAATTTGTCTTTTATTTATAAGCTTTTATTGATTAAGTATTGAGTTTGTTATAGGTTTCAAATTGCGGATCAAGTAAGGGAAAATGGAGCTTATATCGATACTGAGTAAGAAATTGAAAAGACAAAGCACAGGATTTGAACTTCATGTTCTAGACAATTCTAAAGTAGTCAAAAAGACAAAAGAAAAATTTAGATTAGTTAGTGCGTCATGCAGTTGAAAAACAATTTTTTCGTCAAGCAATAGACATGTATGAATTATATTAATTTTCCCCATTATTTCTTTGGAGCCTACACAATGCTCCTCATTATTTCTATTTCTATTTGTATTATTATTCGTTTATAATTTGATTATATACATAAAGAAAATTTAGAGTGAGCAAAAAAACAATTGCAACTATATAGAATTCATGGTAAGCTAAAAGACTAATGATATGTATAACATTAATAAGATATTTTATAAAGCATAAAAATCATGAATTTATGTGCATTGATATTATTATTATTATTATTAATATTAATATTATTATTATTATTGTTCTTTTAAAAATAATGTAAACGGTCTTTTTTATATATACAATTTACTATTAAAAAACTGTTTTTCCCATTTATTAATTTTTATCCATTGTTCTTGCCTTTTGAACTTCTAGGAATAGGTTACTACTTAAAAAAACGGATGCCTTAAAATTTGTCCATATATATACATCTCAATTCCTACCCTTCCATGTGATCTCTTCATTGTTTTGGTTATTCCATCACTTATTTTTAAAAACAAAACACAATTTTACCCACCAATGCATACATAAAAGCCAAAAACTATGATATTTTTTGTCGGTTTACATTTTGTTGGTTCCATCATTCTTGCTCTTATTCATCACTTATGCTCTATATTTGTGTTTTTATAAATAAAAAAAGATTTTTTTCACTTTTTTGGTGATTCATATTTTGATATATATACCAACATTTTAGCATTTGTCTTCTTTGTCTTGACTATTAGAAATAACTTTTGCTCGGGTACCTTCAAGAGATAGGGTGTGCTACTATATATGCAAAAACGCATGGATTTTGGATGAAAAAAACTCACAACAAGAGGGTGTGATCTTGATAAAGGATGAAGCTCAAAGTGAAATGTTTGAGATGGAGGTCTATTAGTTTGGCCGCGCATCATCTGAATTTATTCATATCGAGCTATAGGTGAAACCATGAAAGTCTATACAAAAAGAAGGTGAAGCTCATGTTGCAAAAGAGGCAATTAATTGTGAACCTTAAGGCAAAGAGGCAATTACATTGAATAATAGTAAGGCAAAGAGGCAATTACATTGAGAAATAAAAATGAGTGTTATATTTTCTAATGATAAAAATTAAGGTTACATTGATCATTTTCTACTATTTTTCATTCTACTTATTTTTAATTTTTTTAGAATCCTTTATTTAAATGAATGCGTGCTCCTTTAAAAATATAAAAAAAATGTTGTTTTTAAATATATAGTTGTACTAATTTTAAAGTTGGGTAAAACTTTTGAATAATTATAAATAAACGATTTAATTAGATAACTATGCCAAGATTATATCCAAGTTACTCTAAATTAGATAATATAAGTATTGCCTAATTTGGACAATTGCAAGAAAGAAGTGATTAATAATCCATCCTAATTCTAAAACATTAATATGAAAATGGTGAATAATATAAGATCCTTAAATTTTTATTTCCTTCTACTAATATCACTACAATATTTATAGTCCTTATAATATTTATTAACATTATATACTACTAAACTACATTATATTAAAATGGATTCATTTTATCTATATATGTTTAAATTTTATTATCTTAATAAAGTATATAATTTTGTTATTCATTTATTTTAAATTATACATATTTAAATTATATCTTTAAAAAAAATTAAAAGCATTTTTTTTTATAAACCCGTGCATCGCACGGGGTTATCCCCTAGTAAATCTCTAAAGGAAGCTTTTTTCCAAGCTCTAAGATGCTCCACATCATCTTCATTTAATTTCCAACTTATATCTCAACATTCCTTTTTTCTTAATTAAATATCTACTAAACCTATTATGACATCCAATCCAATATTTAAAATAGTCATTTATTTAAATTTGGAAAAACTTTTCATATTTCTAAATAGAAATATACAAAAAGTATAACCTTTTTTCCTCAAATTAATAAATAATTATAATTACTTATTTCTAAAGTATAATGTTAAATTAATAGAAAACATTTTAGAGGATTGTCTATCAAATATAAAATATTGTAAACCAAGCATTCTTTTATATATATCACCGACAAACAATCACTACGACTCTAGCACCCACTTAAGGATATACAAAAACAAAACTATTGTAATTATTGTCATGTAGTTATTGACTCACACTTTATTTTCTTCCTTCATATTCCTTCAGTTTTTACTCTTAATCCAAGTTATAACAATTATTGTCAAATGGCCGCACAAGATTGAAGTTCAACGGTTGGTTTATATTCACCTTCAGCTTCAATTATTGTTATTCATTCACTATACATATTCCATCCACTTAATATCTATAAAAAATAAACTAAGTATTTGTAATATATTGACATAATTATAATAATAGTTTCAGCCAAATAACTATTGTCTTTATATTTTGTTATCCCTTTGTAATTTAAGGTTTCACACCAAAGAATTTTTTTGTCTTTTACATTTCTTCTAAATGTGTTATTTTACATTTAAAAATAAACACTTATAAACACTGTTTAGAAAATATTTATAACCACTATTTTAATTCTTATTAGGCCTAAAAAATTGATGATATAAATATTATATTACTATTATTAATCACTAATTATTGGACTTTAAAAGCCACATTCCTACTCACTATATAGACCCTACCCACTCACACACCCTACCTACTCAATCTTAGTTTCATTCCTCCCCTTTTATGTTGAGTTAGTGTTGTAAGTGTAATGAGTATGTTTTTATTGTTCTCTAAGTTTGATTCACTTCATTTTTTCCATTTCCTTGCAAATTCGGAGGTTTTTTTTTGACGTGCAATTAGGAGGGTTATTATCAACTTTGTTGGATATTGTTGTTTGTTTGCGCGATGCTTCTCTTGAAGAGATTATTGTAGGTGATCAAATTACTTGGAAATTTATTCTTTTCTTTGCAATTGTTGTATATTGTTCTTTATCTAATGCTTCTCATTGAGACTTATATAGTATGTGATTAAAATTATAGACTTTTCTAGTTTGTTTGTGTGAATTTCGGAAGTTCTTTTTGGGTTGTACGTATATTCGTGTCAGTTTAAAAATCAAGTCATTTGTGACATATTTTTCATAAACCAACTATCACATATAGGGTATTTAATATCCTCAATTTTAGTATACAATTTTCGGGTCTCAAAAAATATAGTTCTTATATCTTTGAAATTCATCTTTAATATATTCTTTGTTTTTTTGTTTAAGATTCTCGAGCAAGAACTCAGATAAAACCCATTATTTTGGGAACCCACCCAAGAAATTGAAAAAATGCTAAAAAAATACTTATTATTATTATTATCAGCTTGCATTCAATCTAGATAACAATACAAATATAACACAAATATAAGAACAGAGAAGAAGAGACGTAACACATACTTAAATTGAAAATCTCAAACGAATATCCCATCACCATCTTTGATTTCAGTTTCACAAAAATTGTAGTTCTACAATATTTTCTCTTCTAACTCTTAAACTTACATAGATCATTTATTGTCATTCTTGATCCAGATAAAATAAATCAATTCTTATCATTTTCACAAAGAGGAATAGTTGAAGAGCTTCTTTATTATTGGTTCTAGATTAAAAGAATCTGTTTCTAGATTAAAAAATACAAGTCTTCATTAAATAAAATTTAGAGTGTTATTCGTGTTAAATTGTAGTAGGTAATTAATTCCTTTAATAATACATTTCGTTTTTACTTTAGTTATTTCTTGCTCTTTGGTGTCTTCTTGATTGCCTAGACCGTTACACTAATATTTATTAATTATATTTTAAGCAAGAAGCTTAATATATAACTAAAATACATATTATGATATTTACCAAAATTTCTTGACTATGAAACTAAGTGATATCTTCAAATTTAAATATTTTCTTAAAAAATTAGCTGAAACTTAAAATTATTAATTAAATAGTTTAGATAAATTTAAAAGATTATGATACACGCGTGTTTTCCTTTTCTATTAGTAACATTATGTCAAGAAGATATAATTAATTAATTGTTGAAATAAATTAGTATAAAATAAACTACATAAAATATTGATTATTATATGCAATGACATGTTTTCTCTAATTTAATTTTTGTGTAAGAAGCATATTGTGTAGTGTTAACCTATTCCTTATTAAGATTGGAGTGTAATATACTTTTGGTCACTCACTTTTAGTCTCCACATTTACATCAAGTTATTGCTTTTAGTCTCTTATGACTTATAATAGCGCTTTAAAAAAACTATAAAAGGCCCCAAAAAATGTTATTAAAAGTCATGAAGGATCGAAAACATTGACGGGGAAAATGTGGAGACTAAAAAGCTTAAATTGTAAATTTTTAAGGACCAAAAATATATTTAACCCTTTAAATTATACATTGTAGAAAAAATATTATCATTATTTTTAAAAGTAATAATTATGTTTAATGTTTGAAATACCATATATTTTTTTGAATCTTCTTCATATTATTGTAAAAAGAATATTGAGAATGTATTTTTTAATTATTATTATTTTCTAAATTCCATCTTAAATTAAATTTCTTTAACTTCACTTATTTTAAATTTCATTTTAGTTTTAATTTCAATTTATGAATTATTAATTGATGAAAAAAATAAGAAATAGTAGTAACTTTTTATTTTCTATGATTTATCTTTCACCATATATATACATTTATCTGCCTCTATTATAAATTCACGACCCAAAACTCCATAGATTAAATAGTATTACTAAATCTTCTTATTAAATATAATGAGAAATATTGTATTACTTTAAAAGTTAACATGAAAATGTATTTACAAATGTTTAAATATATGAAGTATTGAAAGAACTTTCTGTATTCATTTTACTTTAATAAAATAATATTTCAAAACAGATAATCTCATAAAAGTTATTAATAATTATTTATATTACAAACCACATACACTATATAAGGAACGTCTAAAATTTATAATTGATCTGAAAAATTTAACTCATATTTATACTATACATTATACTATATTTTAAAAATACATGATTTATATTTTTAATTTATATATTTTATACAAAAAGTTAATAAAATTAAATTAATAATATTATAACAATCCGTGCAACGCACGGGCATTCCTCTAGTAAATCTCTAAAGGAAGCTTTTTTCCAAGCTCTAGGATGCTCAACATCATCTTCATTTAATTTTCAACTTATATCTCAACATTCCTTTTTTCCTTAGTTAAATATCCACTAAACCTATCATGACATCCTATCCAATATTTAAAATGAAAACTCACTTTACCAAAAATATGACAATATTTTTTCAATTCCTTTTACTGACCCACTAAATATTATTATCTATCTATCTATCTATCTATCTATCTATCTATCTATCTATCTATCTATCTATCTATCTATCTATCTATCTATCTATCTATGTAAAGGAATCCCCAATGGAGCCTCCACAATTTTTCTCAATAATTTTTATGTATTAAAATATTTAGTTATAATCTACACCTAAATAAAACTTTGGTTTTAATGAAAATAAAATTGTCCACTATCTTATTAAATGATTCTCTTAGTGGAAAAATGTGAAAATAATTTTTTCTTTTAAAAAATAGAAATTAGTAAAAACAATTAGCAATATATATATATATATATATATATATATATATATATATATATATAATGTAATATAAAATGATATAATAAAATAAATGCATACCAACAAAAATGTAATATATTATAATAGAATTTAAAGACCACTACACTACAATAAAAATATTTGACCATTTGTTTATGTGTTATACCTTTTTTTACAATAAAAGATTAATTGAAATTTGCATAGGTGTATTGATTCACTTTCCCAATGACATGTAACGAGTTATTTTTGCTATATATTGGCTCAAGTAGTTATTTAAGGTGAATTCCAAAACTGATTATGTTTTTTATTTATTTATAATTTTTATTAATTCTCCAATATTGATTGCTCATAATTTAGTAGTTCATGCTTTGATTTTTCCTGCCTTTTGGTGTCTCTAAATTATTATGAAAATATAGATTGGTTACAATCTTTTCATCTTCCTTGACTTTAAACTTGAGTTAAAATCCATTTAACAAATCCTTTAATTTTTTATTATAAATGTCTAAATGAAAGAAAAAAAGTCATCAGATTTTCTTTTCATTTTTTGCATCACTCAATTTGACAACTAGAAGAAACAAACATCTAGACTTTCATTTCAAGTTTCATGTGTTCATCAAAGAAAACAACTATCCTTTCTCGAAATGGAGTACACCTTCAATTACTAATAGAGTTTTATCATCAAAGGAAAAATGCTATAAACAAGTTGAATATGTAAGTCTCCCTCAAGTACACTTTGTCAAGTCATTGTTCATCAACATATCTACTACAATGGGTTGTGCTTTGCCTTCTCATAGATCGGAAAGTAGTTGGTGCATTGGATTCTCAACAAGAGAGTTGAAGAGTTTGGAGAATCTTGGGTATGCATTGAACTGGATATTAGAGTCTCTATATGTAGTAGCTTGAAGTTTCATTAGTAATTGGCGGAAGATAGATTTAGATATTCAATCAAAGAAACACTGTGAATAAAAAGGTATCTCATTTGTAAACGTTATGTTGTTTCAAAGGCATTTGCAATCTACTTAGATGCTTTAATAAAAAGTGAAAAGTTTAGGATTTGATGTTGAGATTGTCACTCATGTGATGCGGTTGTTGTAATACATTTGTGATGTAAATTGGTCCTTCAAAACTACATAGTGGTTTCATAAAAGTATTTTATCATTAAGTAAAATAAAAAATAGATCGATTATTAAGTAAAATAAAAATTATTG
The DNA here is from genome assembly GCA_020916435.1 of Oxytropis ochrocephala. Lineage (NCBI taxonomy): Eukaryota > Viridiplantae > Streptophyta > Magnoliopsida > Fabales > Fabaceae > Oxytropis > Oxytropis ochrocephala. Next base: position 87,412,941 of record CM037091.1, read on the forward strand.
TTAGAGGTAAAAACAACAAACAAAGCTTAAAATTTATATGTTGCCATTTATTTATTAAAATTGTACTCTTCACTTGAGCTTTCTTAAATTATATGCTAGATTAAAAATAATAATTTATTATATGATTAATTTTTTATTGATATTGTGAATAATACCATAAATTTGTTCAATTTATTATGCATATTATTATTAAAAATAAAAATAAAAATAAAATAACAGATTTAAAATTTATTATTTCTCTATCTAATTTTCATGTCAATTCTAATTTCTTAATTTTCATTTTCAATTATTTAGAATTTCCTTTTATTACATTTAAATTTCTAAAATAATTGGTCAAGAGCAAAAGAAATAAAGAGTAGTGTCTTTCTATTTTCTATGATTATGTTTCTTCATACACATTCATTGGATTCCTTTATAGAAATTGATGGTCATAAAACACTTTCCAAAGTTAATGTAATGATAAATTTTTAAAGGAGTCACTGAAATTTGGAAGGAAAAAATAATTCTTTCAAACATACTTTGTCAAGATATTGTGATTAGTTTCTTCCTAATATACGTTTTTCCTATAATAATTAAATTTTTCTAAGACATTTTTACGTCAAGGAATTACTTATGGTTGTGTGCTTCTCTAGAAAAGTCTCAAATCCATACCGAATTACTTATCGCATCGTACTTGAACGAAAATTTTGTACTGGTCAACATCGAGTTTGTCAACTGTGATATAAAATCTAATAAGTAGCTTATGCCATTAGGCAAATGATGTTACTTTGCAAAATATAAAATCTAATAACTGTGAATAAAAAATTAAATTATAAATATCAATTAAATAATAAATATTATAAATTTAAAAGGAACTTTAATAAAGACATTTAAATTGAACATCCTCCGTAGATAAAATAAGAAGAAAAAGTCTAAAGAACTTTAATAATTATCAACATTCATTAAATACAAATACAAAAAATGAACTCATAATAAGAAAGAAAAATTGAACATCCTCCGTATATTTTTTTCTCTCATTGTAAGGGATGGACACCCCTTGTGCTCCTTTCAATGAAATTGCTTATCGAAAAAAAAAGGACAATACAATGAAAAAGTGAAGCACTCGGGTATCATGCATGGTTGAAGGAAAACCCATGATAAAATAGGATCAGTTATACAAAGTTGAAAAAGAATATGGAGGTTTTATTGTAAATGTGACTGAAGGTCTCGTTGAAAGAAGATGATGAAGGTTCTATTGTAAATGTGGCTGAAATTCCCATGGGGAGTCAATGCAGCAACACTGCATGTACTCGAATATTAAAGAAAGATAAACATATAAAAACCAATTAAAGAAAATTTTTAATACCCATTGGTGCAAAATGACCAAAATAAAGAAGACAATAAAATAGAAAGCGAAACACGTGGTATCGTGATGGATTTGATGGAAATTACAAATAAAATAGAAGCACATATAGAAAGTTGAAAGAGTACGATTGATGATTTATTGTAAATGTGACTGAAGTTCCCGTAGATAAAATTAAATTAAAACTATAAATTAAATAAGAAGATTATAAAATCAAAAAGAGATGGTTATTGAGGAACACACGTTGTGTATTTGAACATCTACAATTTTTTAGGGTCCTAAAGTACCCAAAATACACCGCTAGCATCCCACTTTACGTATTTTAATTTTTCACAAACTTATTATTATATTTTACCAAACTTCTGGTATTTGAAGAGTTAAATTTTTTCAAATCCTGTAAGTACCTCAAAACACACTACTTAACATTTCACTTTAGACATTTTGTTACAAAATAAAAAAAACTTCACGATCAAGTACACCAAACCACACTTTTTAGGCATCTAAAAATTTTCGAGACAGTAAATCACTCCTTAAAATATAAGAGAAGAAAAAATTTGAAGAAAAACCAAAAAGAAACAAAAAAAAATGGAAAAAAAAAGAGAAAAAAAATCTACCAAGGAGGGGTTATCATCAGTCGTGTCCCATTGCATAAATCTGTTATCTGATCCATGTTTCTTAGTAGCATAACTGGAACACTTACCTTTAGATGTAACTTGTGACTCGGCAACCCCGATGATGATATTGTGTTTAAGATCAATATAAATCTATAGAAATCTAGCTAAATTAATAGATTTTGGTACTTTCTCATATAACGGTAGAATAAACAACCTCATTTGTTGGGTTTTTTTCCACCCCCTCCATATATCACATACACCCATATTGCCATTTAACCCAGAATACCCCTGATTTTTTATAAATAAATAAAAAATTTTAAAGATTATCGGATTTATCCTTAAATTCAGAACCTTAATTTTTGAGATTCCCAAAAATATCTCAAAAATAGGTATTTTGAGAACCTTAAATTTTGCCTCCATACCTATTTTTGAGGTATTTCGGGAATCCTAAACCCCCTTCCTGAATTTATGTGTAAATCCGGGATATTTTTAAAAAATCGGAGGGGGGGTTTAAAGGATTCCCGGATTTACCGCATTTTACAGTAAATCTGGAACATATTTTACAAACCGGAAATACCGTAAAATAAGGTAAATCCGGGAAACCTAAAAAATTGGCCTCCGGATTTATCTATTTATGATGTATTTCCGGGAATTGTTTGGATATGAGGGGTAATCTCGTTTATTTGGATATTTATGGGGGTATGGGGTATATGGAGGGGTGGGAAAAAAACTCATTTGTCAACGTGGTATATTTTCCTTCTAAGATGCTAGTCCCATAACCGGTGCAATGCACGGGATTGGCTAAATTCTTTCGTGTAAATGAGTAATAATTTTTTTTATACATTTATTAGCAAACCTCCTTATAAAAATAATACTCGCTTTCTTTTTTTTAATCAGACAAAGCTTATCCATCTGCGGGAATTGAATTCGGAGCACTAAGTTGACCTATTTTTCCGAGAGTACCTTATGGCAATGGAACAATGATGTTGATTTGTAAAATATATAGTCAAATAATCGTGAATAAAAATTAAATTATAACTATAAATTTAATAAACTTCACCCAATTGATTATTGAAGAATAAACATCACATATTAAAATATCTTAAATTTTTGGGACTACAATGTACTCCTTAAAATATAAAAAGAGGGTCCTTAACCATTTGATCATGGGTTCGATCACCGATCGATACGTATGAAAAAACATTTGTTGAGAGAGCTCAACCCCTTAAATGGATCTTTGATACCTCAAATAGATTAGTCTCCACAATCACTGGAGGATACCTTGATTTACAAAAAAATATAAAAAGATCGATCGGAGAATCAATCTTTTAAGACTTCAAATTTGATTTTTCATCGTCCACAAAACATTATCCTCATCCACAAATTTATCCAGGTAATAATCTGAAATTCGGGGAAGAATATAAAAATAAAATATAAACTAAAAATAATCAATAATTGAGAAAATGGAAGAGTGAATAGAAGAAGCTCTGTTCCCAAAGGTTACTCACATGATTTGGAACTAATGGGTTCATTTTTGTTCTAAAATAACTATATATTTTAATGGTCCTTACTGCTTTAGGATGAAAACCATAATAAAATAGATGCACCTATAGAAAGTTGAAAGAATATGATGTGAGGTTCTATTGTTGATGTGGCTAAAGTTTCCATGAAAAAATTAAATTATAGTTATAAATTAAATAAGAAGATTATAAAGTTAAAAATAAACATTAGCAAAGACATTAAAATTTGCGTATTTGAACATCTAATTTTTTTGAATGCTAAAGTATTTCAAAACACACTCGCTTAGCATCTCACTTTTACGTATTTTGACACGATTTTTTTCACCAAACCGGTTACTGCAGAACAAACTCTGCGTCTTGAAACAAATGATTTTTTTCCGGAGCCATAAAGTACAACAGAACACGGTGCTTAGCATCTCAATATGTATTTTGTCATCACATTAACTTTTTTCCGTCCAATCGATTATTGTGGAACGAAGTTTGTGTATTTGAATAGTTAATTTTTTTTGAAACGCTAAAGTATTATATGATCAGTTAAAATTTTGTCCAAACGTTAAAGTACCCCAAACACACTACTTAATATTACACTTTACGTATTTTGTCACGATCTATTGTTTTGTTTTACAATATTAATATATGAAAACAAAACAAAACAAAAACACTTAAGTTTAAAATTAAAAAATGAACTAATGGCAAGTATTGTAAATATGATTGAAATGAAGGCTAAATTTTTTGATGAAGTTTGGCGGGAGAGAGTGACAAGCTGCATATAATATAGAAGATCACAACTAAATCTTTATATTATACTCTATTCTCTTAATATAGATAAACTATATTAACAATTTGAATATTTTATTATATCAACTCTAAAAAAATTAAATTTTCCAATTAGATTTTCAATTATATTAATATATTTTTTATAACTCCCACATAAAAGGAGACTTACATTCATGATTACATATTAAGACTACATTATTAAGACCCTTTATATTCTTTCAGTAATTAAAAAATTAATAAAGACAAATAATATCTCTTGAAGAAAAATAAAAAAAACTTCAAGTTTAATGACTAACACTATTATTTTATTTATACAAAAAAAACAGTTCAACTATAACATTAGTATACACATGATTTACGCTACAATATTAACACATGCTTTACTCAAATTTTTAACAAATATTTTCAGTTTAAATATCATTACAATTATTTTGAAAAAAGTAATAATAATAATTATGTGTATACAAATTTAATAATTTCAACAAAAAATTCAATAAATTATTAAAAAAGAAATACCAACCTTTTTCCCAAGCTCTAGGATGCTCCACATCATCTTCATTTATTTTCCAATTAGATTTTCAATTAAATTAATATATTTTTTATAATTCTCACATAAAAGGAGATTTACATTCATGATTACATATTAAGACTACATTATTAAGAACCTTTATATTCTTTCAGTAATTAAAAAATTAATAAAGACAAATAATATCACTTGAAGAAAAATATAAAAAACTTCAAGTTTAATGACTAGCACTATTATTTTATTTATACAAAAAAACAGTTCAACTATAACATTAGTATACACATGATTTACGCTACAATATTAACACATGCTACTCAAATTTTTAACAAATATTTTCAGTTTAAATATCATTACAATTATTTTGAAAAAACTAATAATTATAATTATGTGTATACAAATTTAATAATTTCAACTAAAAATTCAATAAATTATTAAAAAAGAAAGACCAACCTTTTTCCCAAGCTCTAGGATGCTCCACATCATCTTCATTTATTTTTCAATTAGATTTTCAATTATATTAATATTTTTTTTTTATAATTCCCACATAAAAGGAGACTTACATTCATGATTATATATTTAAACTACATTATTAAGACCCTTTATATTCTTTCAGTAATTAAAAAATTAATAAAGACAAATAATATCACTTGAAGAAAAATAAAAAATAAAAAACTTCAAGTTTAATGACTAACACTATTATTTTATTTATACAAAAAAACAGTTCAACTATAACATTAGTATACACATGATTTACGCTACAATATTAACACATGCTTTACTCAAATTTTTAACAAATATTTTCAGTTTAAATATCATTACAATTATTTTGAAAAAACTAATAATTATAATTATGTGTATACAAATTTAATAATTTCAAATAAAAATTCAATAAATTATTAAAAACGAAATACCATCCTTTTTCCCAAGCTCTAGGATGCTCCACATCATATTCATTTATTTTCCAATTAGATTTTCAATTATATTAATATATTTTTTTATAATTCCCACATAAAAGGAGACTTACATTCATGATTATATATTTAAACTACATTATTAAGACCCTTTATATTCTTTCAGTAATTAAAAAATTAATAAAGACAAATAATATCACTTGAAGAAAAATAAAAAAAAAACTTCAAGTTTAATGACTAACACTATTATTTTATTTATACAAAAAAAACAGTTCAACTATAACATAGTATACACATGATTTACGCTACAATATTAACACATGCTTTACTCAAATTTTTAACAAATATTTTCTGTTTAAATATCACTACAATTATTTTGAAAAAACTAATAATTATAATTATGTGTATACAAATTTAATAATTTCAACTAAAAATTCAATAAATTATTAAAAAAGAAATACCAACCTTTTTCCCAAGCTCTAGGATCGATCTATATTTATATCTATCTATATCTATATCTATCTATATCTCAATGCTTTTAGTCCCTTATGATTTATAATAGCGCTTAGAGATGTTCTAAAAGGTCCCAATTAAAAGTTATAAGACTAAAAGCATTGACGGAGGAAAATGTGGGAGTAAAAGTGAGTAAAACTTTTATAGGGACTAAAAGCACAATTTGTAAAAATTTTAAAGACCAAAAATATGTTTAACCTTTTAGATTATACATTGTAGAAAAATTATTATCATTATTTTTAAAATAATAATTCTATTTAATATTGTAAATACTAAATACCATATATTTCTTTTAAATATTCTTCATATTATTGTAAAAATAAATAATAGAGAATGTATTTGTTTATTATTATTGTTTTCTAAATTCAATTTTAAATCAAAATTCTTTAACTTCACTTTTATGTTGAATTTCATTTTATTTTAAATTTCAATTTATGAATTATTAATTGGTGATGAAAATAAGAAAGAGTAGTAACTTTTTGCTTTCTATGATTTCACGATAGATATTTATCTATCTATATTTTAAATTTACGCCACTAAATTCCACATATAATAGTAATTACAAATATATTGTAAATAGTATTATAATCTTCTTACTAAATATAATGAAAAATATTGTATTAAGTGAAAAATTAATTAACATGAAAATTTATTTACAAATATTTATACCATATCTATCTATCTAGCTATCTATGAAAAGGAATCCCCAAAGGAAGCTCCACAATTTTTCTCAACAATTTTGAAAGAACTTTCTCTATTCATTTCACTTTAATAATAAAATAATATTTCGAAACAGATAATCTCATAAAAACTATTAACAATTATTTATATTACAAACCACATACACTATATAAGGAACGTCTAAAATTTATAATTTAGCTAAAAAATTTAACTCATATTTATATATATATTATACAAACTTTTAAAAAACATGATTTATACTTTTAATTATATATTTATGAAAAAAAGTTAATAAATTAAATTTGAAAAAATATAACAACCCGTGCAACGCACGGGCATTCCTCTAGTAAATCTCTAAAGGAAGCTTTTTTCCAAGCTCTATGACGCTCCTCCATATTTTGGTTTAAATTTTAATTTATTTATATATATTTATTACCTATAATGAAATAATTGTGAGACTTGAATAATTGTTTTAATGCTAACTTAAGTTCTAACTCACCCAAAACTTTTCTTATTCTTTCAGTTTATTTAGAATAATGTGCAAGGGTTAATGTATATCATATTTCTTAAATTTTTAGGTTAACAATAGTTGATTCCTCAAAAAAAAAGTTGATTATTTTATTTTAAAATATTATTACTTTAGTAATTTATTTAAAAAATGAGTTGATTTTTTTTCAAACAAATAATGAGATAATTTTCTTAATCCTCTTATTTTTACTTTGAAATGTGCATGGGAATTTTTTTTTTTAGGTTCTATATTTTACTCATTATTGCTTATTTTGGTAAAAAAAAAACAAGAAAACACATGCTACAATAAATAAAATGTGAAACCGAAAAAATTAGATGAAGGACTAAAATGTGAGGTGCGTGAGAGTTAATATATGTTAGCTATCCTTAGCTACATATATCAAAAACAATTTGTTAAGGATGCATTGGCTTAATTATATAATAGTATATATTGCTTTTTTAATCTATTGAGTCTCAAGTTTTAGTTATGAGTACGTTAGTCCTCATAACATCACAAGTATGTTGTAATAAGACTAATAATAAAACCGAATAACATAATTCACATGATTGTGATAAAACCATTGTCCACTCTAAAAAAAAAACTCCCAATAATTGATAGTTAATGGGTCAGGTGTATGCAATAATAATACAACTCTTCGGTGCCCATTAAAAAAACCCTCTATTTACTCTGGGGCTTTGCCCCCGTTGTTTGCCAAAAAAAAACCCTCTATTTCTATCTAATTAATGGGTGAGGTGAGATTCATCCATTGCATTTAGAACTATAAAAAAATTATCTCCACGCTATATGAAATATGCTAGATACATATTTCATTTGAATTTTTTTAAACAAAAAATGATGCTTTAATATTATATAACTATTATTAATAATCACTAACTATTGAACTCTAAAAGCCACATTCCTATTCACTGTATAAACTCCACCCACTCATACACCCAACCTACTTACTCTTTATTTCATTCTTCCTCTTTGATGTTGAGTTAGTGTTGTTAGTGTCAATGTTATTAAAATCGAACGGTGATCGACCAGAAGCAGTCACCGGGTCATTGGGTCAATGGTCGGATCGAAGGGTAACTAGTTGGCGCGCATGACCGTGACGTACTAAAAGCGATGAAATATCTAATATTCACTACGCCGTAATTGTAAAAAGAGATCGCCACCTTTAGTAGCGTTTATAAAAACGCTAGCCATTTTAATAACACGCTACACCATTAGTAGCGTTTTAAAGTAAAACGCTACCTATTAGGTAACACGCTAGACAGATCCCTAGCGCTTTTACTCAAAACGCTAGCAAATTAGAAAACACGCTAGAGCGGATCCCAGCGCTTTTACTCAAAACGCAAGCAAATTAGAAAACACGCTAGACGGATCCTCAGCGCTTTTTATTCAAAACGCGCTAGCCAATTAGAAAACACGCTAGATAGATCCCTAGCGTTTTTTAGAAAGCGCTAGCTATTTAGAAAACACGCTAGACAGATCCCTAGTGCTTTTATTCAAAACGCTAGCCAATTAGAAAACACGCTAGATAGATCCCTAGCGTTTTTTATAAAACGCTAGGTATTTAGTAAACACTCTAGACATATCCCTAGCGCTTTTACTCAAAACGCTAGGTATTTAGAAAACACGCTAGATAGATCCCTAGCGTTTTTTAGAAAACGCTAGGTATGGTTAAATAATTTTTTTTTTGTTTCCCATTGAGCTACTTCCCTCTTTCAGCTAACACTCTTACCCAGAAACGCAAAATCACTCACCCAGAAACGCAAAACCCTAACACCCTAACTCAAATTAACATCATCTCTCTCAACGAAAATCATCTCTCTCAGTGAACATCATCTCTCTCACTCAGACAACATTGGTGAGTTTTTTGTTCCTTTCTCTGTTTCTTGTTAGATATTAATTGTGGGTTCTAGTTTAGAAATATATTAGTTTTGTCACTTGTGCACACTAGACTCTTCTTCTTTTTTTTCACCACTAGCCTCTTCTTGTTACACATAAATTAATTGTTTGGAAGACTAGACTATATGGTTCCTTTGTCTTGACCAAAGGACCGAGAATAGAAATAGATCATATGATATAGATATAGCTTGGGAAAATAAGGAGTGGAATTGAAAAAAATTTAAAAGAGGAAATTTTGTTTGTTTTTTTATATGAATTGATTGTTCATTATATTCGAATTGCTTGATGGGTCATATGTTAAAGTTCTCTTCTCAGGATTTTATTATAAATATTTGGCAATTATGGATAGAAATTGGATGTCACGCCAATCGTCCATCCAAGGAGTATATTACATTGGAGTGGATTATTTTGTGAGTGTCTTTGTTGAGCGTTTAGGGACTTCTAGTGGTATGAAATGTCCTTGTTTAAGGTGTTGTTATGTAAAATCGATTCATTGCAGAGGAGTTGACACGACATTTAAAGGCGAATGGAATTGATCAAAGTTACACTTGTTGGATAATGCGGTGAGAAAAAGGTGAATCTTCAAATATGAATGATATTAGTAAGAGATATGCGCCACGGTTGACACGGAACACATTCATTTGATCTGACGCGAATTTGAAGAGATGGCAAAGGTGGTTGAAGAGGATCTTAATGATTGTCTGAAATGTTTGAGAAGTTGATAAGCGATCTGAGACACCATTGTATGCGGGTTGTAATGAATTCACAAAATTATTGCATTTGTGATCAAGTTGTATAACTTGAAAACTCGCCACGGATGGACGGATAAGAGCTTTACCGATTTACTCTCTTACGAAAGAAATGTTGCGAATGATAATGTGCTTCCTTCTCGGACGTATGATGCAAAGCAAATGTTGGGGTCTATTGGCTTGAACTATGAGAAGATACACGCTTGTCCGAATGATTGCATTTTATTTCGGAATGAACATGCGTTGTTAAAGTCGTGTCCTAAATGTAATGCACCGCGGTATAAGAAGAAAAGAGTCTGCTCCACAAAAGGTGTTGTGGTATTTTCCTATAATTCCTCGATTTAGGCGCATGTATCGTAGTTCAGAAGATGCAAAACACTTGACCTGGCATGAGGATGAAAGGATTAAAGATGGTATGCTACGACACCCGACTGATTCTCCGCAATGGAAAAAAATCAATATTGAGTATCCTAATTTCGGGGATGACCCGAGAAACCTACGCCTTGCATTGTCTGCTGATGGATTTAACCCGCACGGTGTTACCTCAAAATTCCGACAAGGGCATTAAATTAAGCTTTAAATGGTATTGGCTGCACATTTAATAGTATTCTGTGGGCCACAGGTCAATGTTCAAGTCAATGTACCATAAATTCGACGATAAAGTTGTACAAGTCTCGACAATGCAAGCAAACTTCGGCGGACTTGGTTCTTCAAGCTACGAAACAATGTCGAAACCGGACAGAGAGGCCCAATTGTTCGACAAAGCGGGTCCAATATTTCGCCAAATCCTTCGACACAAAAGGTGGTCGAGCGCAAGGAGCAGCGATTAGTGGGCGGTTATTTCCACAGTTTTAGGAAGTAGTTATCGTGCTTGCCCACGATTGTATCGAGAGTATAAATACTCCTTGTAATAGGAAAGCGGGGTCACCACATTTTTACAAAAACTCGAGAAACTCAACTTCCAAGTCAAAGCGAAACAAGAGTGAATCGGATCATATTATGCGTGTTGGTGGACCATCTTCTTCTTTCTATCATTTTAATGCAATTTTTACTTGTTTTTACGTTTGTTGCATTTCTTGCTTTTTATTCGCTTTCAAACTATCTCTTTCTACTATTTTTACTGTTCTTACGCACGCTAAAAGACACAAAACTTAAAGGCAATTGTCAAAGAGATTTTCTAGTTTGATCTCACGATCTCTATATTGAAAACTAGTGATTGTTTGCTAAAAACACGAGCGAACAAATTGGCACGCCCAGTGGGACCTTTGCCAGTTATTTTGTGTCGTTTCTGTTAAGTGTATAAACTTGTATGCACTTAAGGAGTGGTAGAATGGTACGTACCAATTCTAACAACACCTCTAGTTCTAACCCGTGATATCACAAGGGCAAGGAACAACGGTAGATTACGCCAATGTCAAGCGTTGGAAATGTTACGGGGACTACGCCCCGATGACATCGAGAATCGTTCCCACGATGTCAATGACTAATGTTGGTTCGACATCATCTATGGCCTTGCCACAAAGTATGGGACTTCCTTCTAGTCCTTATGTGGCAACAGGGAATAGTTTGGAAACACGTTTCCAAAATATGAGTCTACCACCATACCCTTTTGGGGTATATGGCATGCCTCTTTGGAATGCCACATGTCTCGACCTTTTCTCCTTCACACGTCTCTTACGAGGCGTGCTTGGTCGAAATCCCTCTGCATTAACCAATGCGTCCTTGTTGGCGTTAAGACAACAAGTGGGACGAAAGCAATCATGATATGGTTAATATCTTGACTCAACAAATTGGTACCGTGTTCAATCCTTTGATTCATAACACAAATACCGATTATCGGATGTTAGCGAGACCAAATGGGTAGGATTGCGATTTCTTTAGGGCTCTACTACGGAAATAATAGGCGATTACCAAATTGCGGGAATAACATGCCTAACACCCCACGAGAGATCGATCCTTTCGCCGAAGCCAAAGCGGTTATGGGCGAACAAAGAAATGGGAAATCACATCCACGAGGTAGTTATGGTAAATCGAAACCAAAACGTCGATGAAGTTGTTCGACAAGTGCAACGAAATAACGTTTGTGCTCAAGACAACATAGCCACTTTGGTCGAAACCATAATGGCGCAAAATGGCCTTAACATAGGTTTACATAGGCCTAATTTCATATCACCACCTTTGTGTGAATACGTGTTTCTGAGACGAAATTGCCAAGAGGTTGGAAAATCCCTAAATTTACTAAGTTTGGGGTGATACCAATGAGTCCTTTGTCGAACACATTGCCCGTTACATGATCGAGGCGGGGACATAGCCCAAAATGAGAATTTGAAGATGAAATATTTTCCAAATTCTCTAACTAAGAATGCCTTTACGTGGTTTACCACACTACCCCCCGGTTCCATATATACATGGGGGCAATTAGAAAAGGCTTTTCATGAGCAATTTACATGGGCGATCGAAGATTAGCCTTAAAAGAATTGGCCAGTGTTCGACGTAAAGTACCTGAGGCTATTGATGATTATTTGAATAGATTTAGGCTACTGAAGGCAAGGTGTTTTACACAAGTGCCTGAACATGAGCTTGTCGAAATGGCTGCAGGTGGCCTTGACTATTCAATTCGAAAGAAATTGGATACGTCTCATTTGAGAGACATGGCCCAACTAGCCGATAGAGTTCGACAAGTCGAAAGGCTTAAAGAGGAAAAGGCTAGAGTGAATAAGTACAATAAAAAAGAAAACTCAGTGGGTTTTCACAAGAAAGAAAAGATAGCCTATGTAGATGAACAATTCGACTTTGCATTTAGTGATGTCGAATCTGAGGAAATAGACGTGGCTGAACTTAAGCCTGGTCCTCCTTATGCTTGTAAATTATTAAGGTCTGCAAATGGGAATAATCCTGTAGAGCCTAAGAATGATAGATTTGTGCCTAAAACGTACACTTTTGATGTTACTAAATGTGATGAGATCTTCGATTTGCTAGTGAGTGATGGCCAAATAATAGTGCCAAATGGCACGAAAGTTCCTCCTCTCGAGCGAGAGGAAGAAAAAGGGTTATTGTAAGTTTCATAATTTTTTGGGACATACAATGGACTGTTGTGTACTTTTCAGGACATGGTTCGTAAAGCGATCGAAGAAGGAAGGCTCAAATTTGGAGATAAAAAGAATAAAGCACCGATGCAAATTGATGTCGACCCACTCCATCAAGTGGAGGCTATGTATGCGAGAACCAATTTGGTAAGAGGCCAAATTTCAACTTCAAAAGGGGACCTTCCTTACAAGGTAAAGAATTGAAAGCAGAAGCTTACGACCAAAGAAACCGCAGTGTTTCTTTGGTAAAGGGTGTAGCTAAGAAGGAGTTTGTGCTATATCGCCGCTAAACCATTTTTTCCAAGAGCGAGATCCATCCAATGAAAAGTGGATACATCTTTGGATGTAGACACTATAAGAATCTTTGCTCAACAAAGTCGGAAGCAGGCCAAGCCAATCACGTGTGAGGCCACAAAATATAACTATAAAACAATTATAAAGGGAAGAATCCCATGCGAAGACCCAATGGCGTCGTTACGGTAGCTCGAAAAAGAAGGCAACATTGGTTGCTAACGAGCAAACGCCAAAAAGCGGTTAAGGGTGTGACTCCTAAAGCAAATGGGGAACACAAAGATAAATATAGGTCTTTGCCAATCAAGTAAGGGTTGGGAATAAGGCTAAAGGAAATCTATTGTGATAGAGGAACCAAGAAGGCTGCTATGGAGAGGATTTTTCCTCCATTAACATCTTTAAAGAAGAAAAGTGCTTCATTCGACATGGATGAAGATGTTACTTCGATTTCGGCGACTACGAGGCTAGCTTCGACGTCATCCGCAGCGTGGTGTCCATTACGCCTAGTGAGTATGATCTTTATAGCCTGAACGACGGCGTCGAAGACTTCATTGGGGATATGGCTAACCACAAGCCGAAGTATGCTACTATGTCATGAACAATGGCTGCGTGGAAGAACAGATGGCCACTTTCGAGAGGCGGACGAGGGCATGCAACACCATCCGAAGCCTTTATGCGCCCAAGCCAAAGTTAATGGCGTAGGTATTAATAAGATCTTGGTCGATGGAGGGCTCTTTGTTAACTTAATGCCCCGTGCCATCTGTGAAGACAATAGGGATGTTTGATCTGAGACCTTAGACCTCATAATATTATGCTAACCAATTATGAGGGAAATCGCTGATCGTTGGGGTTTGTCGAAGTGGAAGTGGTGGTAGGAAGCATCGGGAAGAACCACCACGTTCTTTGTCATAGCTTCAAAAGCAAGCTACAATCTACTCCTTGGGAGAGAGTGGATACATGGCGTAGGAGCTGTCCCCTCAAGCCTACACCAGAAATTGGTAATGTGGAGGGATGATGGTCTGGTGGAATACGTCGAGCGGACTAAAGCTATTTCCTTGGCGGCGTAAATAATGTCACCAGGAGAATTTCGAGAAACAAATGGCGAATATTGCGCCATGTTCATCTTCTAGCCAAGCATATATCTCTTCAGATAATGTGCTTTCCTCCATTCACTTATACCCAACACATGGTTTTGTGTGGGAAAGAGAGGAAATAGAAGGTGCAAATGTCTATCCCGATGGTGTGCTACCTCAGCAGGATGGGACACGACTCTTAGAAGGTTTAGATGTCGATTACCGAGTGCTGCAGGATAGAATTACGGCTTACATGGCCGAAAATAAAATAAAACGACTTTGGAAGCCGAGTTAAATCAACAAACAATGGTCATCGAAGCCATAACTTCATCTGAAGAAAATGGTGAAGTCATAAATGACAAAATTTGGATTGCATTTATGATGACGAACCATTGGGTTTTGAAAAATACCCTAAAGATTCTACAAAGCGCATGCAAGCTCAAGATCCGATCGAAGAGGTGGATTTGGGAAATGGCTTGATCAAAAGGCCAACATATATTAGTGCACATCTTGATGTCGCCTTCCGAACCCAAGTTATTTCACTTGCAGGAGTTCAAAGATTGCTTTGCTTGGGAGTCTGTGAAATGCCGGTTTGAGTCGAGAAGTGGTGGAATTACAAATACCCATTCGACGGGGAAGAAACCGATGAAGCAAACGCCAAGAAGATTTGCTCTCGGATATTGGCTAAGATCAAGGAAGAAATAGAAAGGTCGTTCAAAAGCAAATTCATCGGAAGCGCGCCAGTACGTTGATTGGTTAGCTAATATAGTTCGATGAATGAAGAAAAATGGAAAACTTAGAGTTTGCGTGAGACTTTAGGGATCTAAATAATGCAACACCTAAAGATGAATACGCTATGCGTAGCGAGAAATGCTAATAGATTCGGCAGCAGGATTTGATTATCTCGGTTTGCTAGATGGCTACTCGGGGTATAATCAAATCTTTATTGCCGAAGAGGATGTGTCGCTTGACTTTTCGATGTCGGGGGCATTAGGTGTTTATGAATGGGTAGTCATGCCCTTTCGTTTAAAAATGCTGGTGCCACTTATCAAAGGGCAATGAATTCTATGTTTCACGATTTTATTGATGATTTTATGCAAGTATACATAGATGATGTGGTGGTTAAGTCATCCTCGAAAGTGGTCATTTAGACCATCTTCGACGTTCTTTTGAGCGAATGAGGAAATATGGATTGAAAATGAATCCAACCAAATGTGCTTTACGTATGCGTGCGGGTGAATTCTTGGGTTTTGTAGTACACAAGAAAGGCATAGAGATCAACGAAAATAAGACTAAAGCAATTATGGAAACGAAGGCTCCTTCGACCAAGAAAGAACTTGATCACTACTAGGAAAAATTAATTTCCTTGAAGATTCATCTCAAATCTAAGTGGCAAAACACAAGTTTTTTCGCCATTGCGAGATTGAAGAAAGAAGATGAATTCAAGTGGGAGCAAGTTCACCAAGATGCTTTCGACGCAATCAAGTCTTATTTGGTCAAACCACCAATTTTATTGCTGTTATTGGAAACAAATTGCTAAAATTGTATATAGCGACTTACGATAACACAATAGGTAGCATGTTAGCGCAAGAGGATGATAGTGGTGTCGAAAGACCCATTTATTACCTTAGTAGGGTTTTGATTGATCTTTGAAACTAGGTATAGTCCAATAGAGAAGCGTGCCTTTGCTTGTATTTTTCTTGTACAAAATTGAAGCAATATATAAAATCGTGAGATGTTTATGTTTATTCGCATTTTGATGTTATTAAACATATGTTGTCAAAACCAATGTTGCATAGTCGAATTGGCAAATGGGCTTTAGCTTTGCTAGAGTACAACTTAACTTACCAACCCTCAAATCAATTAAAGGACAAGTGGTTCTTGATTTTATAGTAGACCATTACATTTGTCGAATGTGAAATACATTCGTTAGACATACGTCCTTGGAGATTATACTTCGATGGCTCAAGCCATAAAAATGGAGCAGGTATTGGAATTTTGATTATCTCTCCAGAAAATACTCCAACGAAGTATAAATTTAAAATTCGAGACTCTTGTTCAAATAATGAAGCTGAATATGAGGCTTTAATAGTAGGCCTCAAAATTTTACTCGAATTGGGGGCAAGTTATGTCGAAATAAAAGGTGATTCTCAACTAGTGGTCAAACAATTGACAAAAGAATACAAATGTATTAATGAACACCTTATTAAATATTTCGTTATTGCCAATACTTTGCTAAAAAGGTTTACATTCGTTCACCTAGAACATTTACCACGAATTGAAAACCACGTGGCAAATGAACTTGCACAAATTGCCTCCGGTTATAAAGTATCGAAGCAAAGCCTAGAAGAGTTAATTGAGATAAAAGATAAACTAATCTCAGAAGACTCTCTCTATAATACTCCTTCGACGATATTGTCAACACCAAAAATTGGGGGGGCAATAAATACAAATGAAGTACGCGTTGAAAAACGTCACATTTTTGACGATATTGACTCGGCAGAAATTTTTGCTATTGACAATATGGTTGATGATGATTGGCGAAAACCCATTGTAGAGTATTTACAAAATCCTACAGGGAACACTAATAAAAAAGTAAAGTCTGAGCTCTAAGCTATGTGTTAATTGAAACGAATTGTACAAACAAACTCCTGAAGGGTATTACTAAAATGTCTTAGTGAAAACGAGGCATATTTGGCAGTTTCTGATACACATAGTGGAGCATGTGGCTCACATCAAGTAGGCCACAAAATGAAATGGTTGTTATTTCGACAAGGAATGTATTGGCCAACTATGCTAAAAGATTGTATAGAATTTGCCAAAGGTTGCCAAGAATGCCAAAAACATCTTTGGAATACAACATGTGCTGCAAATGAGTTGCATTCTATAGTGAAACCTTGGCCATTCAGGGGTTGGGCTTTAGATGTGATTGGAGAAATAAAACCAACCTCGTTTCGAAAGGCCACAGATACATTCTAGTAGAGGATTGATTACTTTACTAAATGGGTAGAGGCAATACCTTTAGCCAATGTAGATCAAGAGGCGATGATAAGGTTTATTCAAAATCATATCATTTATAGATATGGAATTCCGAGAAACCATTACTACGGACCAGGTACTCGTTTTTTTGGTCGAAAAATGGTAGATTTATTTCTTGAAATTGGTTTCAAGTTATTGACCCGACACCATACTACGCACAAGCCAATGGTCAAGTAGAGGCTGCCAATAAAATCATTATTAACTTGATTAAAAAGCACGTTGGGCGTAAGCCTAAAAGTTGGTACGATTCTCTTGACCAAGTGTTATGGGCTTGTCGAGCGTCGCCTAAAGAGTCTATAAACACCACTCCCTACGAGGTTAACATTTGGGCATGATGCGATTGTTACTGTCGAGATTTGTTTACAATCAACAAGGATTCGAAACAATGTGAAATTCCTTTTGATCATTATTGGAATATGATGATTGATGAATTAGTTGATTTAGGCGAAGAGAGGTTGTTAGCTTTAGAGATGCTTATTCAACAGAAAGAAAGAGTAGCTAAAGCCTACAATAAAAGGTTAAGTTAAAAACCTTTGAGGAAGGGGAGTTAGTGTGGAAAATCCTATTACCTATGGATAAAAAGATAGAGTTTTAGGCAAATGGTCACCGGGGTGGGAAGGCCCATTTCGCGTGTTGCGATGCTTTTCGAATGGCGCTTATGAAGTCGAAGAGCTAGGTGGCGAAAATAGAATCTTTAGAATAAATGGCAAGTATTTAAAGCGATACAAGCCAACGTTAAGCGAGATAAAAATTGAGCAATTATAAGTAAGCGAAAATTGTTCATAAGTGGCAATGTATAAAGAAATGTCAAAGTTACATGACCCATTTTAGAATTCTAAACTATTACTGATCTCGAAGTTCGACAAGGTAGCCTTATGCCTATCCATGATGCTAACACTCAAAGAGATAGAGGTGTCGAGAAGGTGTAGCTCTTTATCGAGGGTCGGCGAGAATGGCTTGATGCTTGTCAATCTTCTCCAAGTGCTCTATAGGCGCCAATGCTTTGGTGGTTTTGGTGGACGAAGAAGCAAAGACTCATTCTTTCGACGATCAGTCCTTACGATGCTTAGCGTTTGTGAGTTTGAGTTGAAGTGTCTTTATTTCCTCGTCATCACGCATGCAATCTACGCATCCCATTCAGCGATTGCTTTCTCATCATTAGTCGCTTGGGTTTGAGAGCCTCGATGTCGTCTTGATCGGCCTTAAGAGAGGCGAGTTCTACCTCGCAGAGTCGAGTCTCTTGAACTTGCGCTTGGAGGTGGTCGGCCGTTGGTTGATTAAAAAGAAAGTTGCTCAAAAATGGGGCCAAATTCCATGAAGAACGAAAGGGCGTTTTGAGGAGGGTCCAATTTGGTGATCTTGTGAATGAGGATTTTACCTCAAGATACACAGATGGGTCATTCTCAATGGTTGCCACCAAGTCCCCTTCTAACACCTTCGTCTTGGTGGCAAAAGCGGGCTTTCGACCGAATCTCACGATTGATAGAACTTAGAGAATTGTTCGAAGAAGCGCAAATCAAGCGGCTCGGCGAGCTCTTAAGACTCAACATGATCTTCAAGGATGCCAAGGATTCGTCTTCTTTAGCTCGGCCAATTCTTGATCAAGCTACAAATGTTGTTGGATGACTCTTTGGCGAAGCACTTTGATCTGCTGAGCTCCCCACTCTAGGTGCCTCTTGTTCTTGATCGATCATATTTTCTTGGTATTTCGGCAGAGGTAGCCACTACTTACGGTCGTCCCGATTGTTGGAATGTTAAGTTACGGAACTTGGCGCTTTTTCCAACAACGATCTCGGTCGACTCTACCAAAGCGGTTGGAATAGCCTCCTCCATAGCAGAGCATTCTCTTCGACGACCGCCTCTTGTTCGACATTTCCGGTAGCTTGGAACAAACTCCTCCTCAGCAGGATTTGAGGTTATCCAACGCTTGGAAAATTTCTTCAGCAGTTACACCCTGAGGAGATGAAGGAAAAGGGAGCACGGGGACTGACAACTCTAGATCAGCAGCCTCAACCATAGACTGAACTTCAGGTTTGTCTACGAGCAGTCCACCCACCTATGCACAGCAAGGTATATCATTTAAGTTAAGGATTGGAAAGGTGAGATCGAAGAAGTCTAGACTAATGTCGAAAGGGAATTTACCTCTTGTACCTTAAGCCTCTTGATTGGAGGAGAAGAAGGTGATTCAGAAGGCTCGTCAATAATGATGCCTTGAGCTGCCCTTTGAAATTCAGGGAGGTTTCTTTTCTTCGACCTCTGAGTGAGGGGGACGTTATCATCACTTTCAGTGTCCTGCAAAAAAGAATTTGGGTTATGACAAGAAAGTGAATGACAAATGGAAGAGAAATTTCGACGGATTAACAAGGCAAGAGTATAGTACCTCATCATCAGGAAGGACCATTTTCTTTTTAGCTTTGGTCTGCTGAAGGGATTTTGCCTGGGTTGTTTTCTAGAAAGAAGGTTTTCGACATAAATAAAAGTCGTAATCAAAAATAACTTGAAGCGAATAAATGGCAACATACCTTCTTTAGAACAATTTCTGGAGTGGATCTCGCTACCACTTGTCTTCTTGGTTCTTTGGAGGGATTTTTCTTTGTGGTAGCCTTGCCTACTTTGATCTTGACTTGGGTGCGAGTTGGCACGGCGTCGAAAACATTGATAAGCAAGCGAGAAATAAAACTAAGTTCTGGATGTTTAAGACTCGAGAAAGATTTGGGTATCGAAGCAAGTGTACGGGTTGTTGAAGGGAAAGGCGCCACCAATTTCTTCATAATATTTTCTGCAAAGGTGTCACTAGCCTCTCCAAAGAAGCAGTGGTATAGTAACCGATCCACCATTCATGAAATTTCTCGGTGCATGAGAATCTGGGTTGAATTTGAGAGGCTCGAAATTCAAGGCCCTATAGTGGAATTTCTTGAAGGCTTGTTTTGTAGTCGCCATTTGTTTACGGATTGAAAATTCTCGCCTATGAAGACACCTTTCGCGCAGTCGAATCGACAAAGGCCAAGTATGCGGCAAAATAACTTGGGAAATATTTCTTAATTCCCAAACTATTTTTAGTTTTGCCGGGGTAAGTCCAGTAGAAAGAATAGCGGGAGAGAGGTAGGTTTGCGGATCACGGGTAATCTCCTCAGCTTGTTCGACAGAAGGGGAAGGAAATGGTTGCCGAAACCAAGTTGGACCGAAAGGCCTTTGCACAAAGGGAGCCATGGAGTCTACAAAACTTGTGCACTTCAGGAACATATCGAAGTGCATCTCGAAGGACTCTTCTGGAGGAATATTTATCTGCTTGGGTTTCAACTGGGCTAGTCGAATCCCTTCAGTTCTCCTAGACTTTAAGGTTGGTTGAGCGGACTTGGGGATATCTGAGACCTAGTCGAGACTCAAAAGTGGCTAACAGCCACAATTGCAATAGCCACAATGGGCCAGAGGCCAAGAACTTGTTGGTGGGTTCGTCTTCTTTCAGTTCTAGAATAGCATTATCAAGTTCCTGATAGAGAGAACCCAACAACAGTTTGGCAAGACTAATGTTTTTTCTTCCTCGTGGAGTTGAAATTTGCCCGATGGGATATAGGTTTTAGAAACACGGAGGTGAGCAGTGCATGAGAAAACAAAAGGGATAACCAAAGGGTTAAGAAGGCTACGTGTTCTTTACTTGATAACCTTTGTATGTCGGTGTTGAGATTGTGGTGTTACGTGATGTAAGGAGCAAAAGTGGCATTGTTAAAAGAGAGCGGGTATTCATACTCGGGATTAGCGGTCGAAAGTCTCACCTAAGGGTTTCGGACACTGTGATGCGGCAACAACATCTAGTAAAGTGGGAGACAAAGATGCCACATTTCAAGTGGAGGCTATGAGTAGCACAGATCCCCGAAGCGCATAGCGGCCAATATCAAGGTGTTGTCATACTTAGGCCCATACCTAGACAAGCTGGATAAGGTCAAAAATACCTTGTTTCTTCCGGATGTTGGCCTTTTTAGCCTCTACCTTGTCGAGGCAGTCTATGTAAATTTGTTGGTCGAGCCTAGGAGCGGACCTAAAAACCCTGGAAGGACTATTCGAGAAATTCTAAATGAAAAGGGGTCCTAGTGAAAATTCGGGGTTGAAAGGCAGGCATGGTCGGGGAAAATTTGAGAAACTTGGTGTTTTCTAACAGGATATCGGGAAGAGGACCTAGATATGCATGAGTATAAACCCTAGTAGAGGAATCAATACTGGTTTGCCATTGAAGCTGCTTTCATTATCGTCGTGAATGTCGGGCTCATCAACGAAGCCATCAAGGGTTTGAGGTCCATGTTGGGCTCGTCGTTCTTCTTTGAACATTCAGTGACCAGATGATGAAGCCATGAGAGATAAAAAGCAAATGCGAGACGAAATTGGCGTAGATTGAAGGAAAGGAACGAAAGTTTGAAACTTTAGTGATTTTGGGGTTTTTGCAAAACGCTTGAGAGAATGAAGAATGCAGAGAGAGACTTCACAAGGGTTCAAAGCGAGTAAAGAAGAATATGAAGGGTTGTAGCCGTTTATATATGTTGGGAAGCTACGATTATTGCACGTTCGCCATAACTTTCGCGCGTTCGCGACGTTTGAGAGGCGTGATGGCCCACCAACTATGCAACGTGTGCCAATAAGGCGGTTCGTTTTACTGTGCAAGTAATGATGGTTGTCTTTTCGACCACTTGTTGAATGCAAAAAGCGGTAGAAGTGACCATTGCACTGACATTCAAAAATGCCTTTTCTTCCCTCCATTCCTTATTCCGTCGAAAAAACATTTTTTGGGGGGCAATCTGTTACCTCAAAATTCCGACAAGGGCATTAAATTAAGCTTTAAATGGTATTGACTGCACATTTAATAGTATTCTGTGGGCCACAGGTCAATGTTCAAGTCAATGTACCATAAATTCGACGATAAAAAGTTGTACAAGTGCTGACAATGCAAGCAAACTTCGACAGACTTGGTTCTTCAAGCTACGAAACAATGTCAGAAACCTTCGACAGGAGAGGGCCCAATTGTTCGACAAAACTGGGTCCAATACTTCGCCAAATCCTTCGACAACAAGCTGGTCGAAGCGCAAGGAGCAGCAGTTAGTGGGCGGTTATTTCCCTGGTTTTTAGGAAGTAGTTATCGTGCTTGCCCACGATTGTATCTGAGAGTATAAATACTCCCTTGTAATAGGAAAACGGGGTCACCACATTTTTACAAAAACTCTGAGAAACTCAACTTCCAAGTCAAAGCGAAACAAGAGTGAATCGGATCATATTATGCGTGTTGGTGGACCATCTTCTTCTTTCTATCATTTTAATGCAATTTTTACTTGTTTTTACGTTTGTTGCATTTCTTGCTTTTATTTACCTTTCAAACTATCTCTTTCTACTATTTTTACATTCTCTTACATACGCTAAAAGACACAAAACTTAAAGGCAATTGTCAAAGAGATTTTCTAGTTTGATCTCACGATCTCTATCATTGAAAACTAGTGATTGTTTGCTAAAAACACAGCGAACACACGGTATAGTAGCTCCCACAAGACATGGCCCGTGATTTTGGCGATTTATAACTTATCACGTGGCTTTGCATGAAACGCAAATATATGATCTTTGTCTTTGTTAATTTACGGGCCCAAACAACGAGGAAATGATATTGATGTATACTTGGCTCCTTTAATTGAAGACTTGAAGCAAATGTGAGAGATTGGGGTAGAGGTGTATGATGGGTTCGAGAGAAGAAAGTTTCACCCCGAGGGCTATGATCTTTGGCACAGTGCGACTTTCCTGCATACGGCAATCTATGCAGTGCGAGAACAAAGAGGCGGTGTGCATGCCCTATATGTGAAGATAAACAGATTGGATGTGGTTGGAACATGGTAAGAAGAATATCTATCTTGGTCATCGTAGATTTTTGCCATCAACTCATCACTATCGATTGTGGAGAAAGGCATTTGATGGGAATCTGAAACACGTAGAGCTCCCCGCCTTTGACAGGCGAGCAGTATTTGAAAAGGTGGAAGATTTGAACATTAAATTTGGGAAGCCTTTTGCGGGAGAGATTGCCAAGCGGGGTGGAAGAAAAAGTCGATTTTCTTTGAGTTGCCATCTTGGAAGTCATTATATGTAAGGCATTTCATTGATGTGATGCATGTTGAAAAGAATGTCTTGAAAGTGTCATTGGTACCTTACTCAATATCTGGGTAAGACTAAAGATACCATCAACTCAAGGTTGGATTTGGTTAGTATGGGTTTGAGACTGAATTGGGTCCGGTAAAGAAGGGTACACGTACATATCTACCTCGTGACTCATACTCTATCTAGAAAGGAGAAGAATGTCTTTTGTGAGTTTCTTCATGGAGTTAAAGTTCGAGAGGATACTCTTCAAATGTGGCGACTCTTGTATCGATTAATGACCTCGAGTTAAAGTCTCTAAAGTCCCACGATTGTCATGTTCTCATGGAGAATTTGCTACCTATTGGTATACGATCCATTTTGCCTAAGAAAGTCGTCGGACCTTAACCAAACTTTGTTTATTCTTTAAGGCGATTTGTAGTAGAGTGATTGACCACGGAAAGTTGCCAACATTGCAAAGAGAAATTCTTGTCACTTTGTGTGAGCTTGAGATGTATTTCCCGTCTTCCTTTTTCGACATAATGATTCATCTAATAGTTCATCTGGTTAGAGAGACACAATTGTGTGGCCCATGTTACATGAGATGGATGTATCCGTTTGAGCGTTACATGAAGATATTAAAAGGATATGTGAAAAATCGATCACGACACGAGGTTGTATTGTTGAGCGCTACATAGTTGAAGAGGCTATTGAGTTTTGCACGGGCTATCTATCTAGTCTTGAATATTCGTGGGATTTGCCAAGGTCTCGTCATGCGGGAAGGATTAGTAAAGGGATGACGGGAACTAAATTAGTGATGGTATCAAGGAAAGAACTAGAGCAAGAAAGCACACTTGTACGTTCTTCACAATGATAGTGAGGTTGATTCATATGTTGCCAAGCACAAGGAGATTCTTAAGAGTCAATTCGGGGAAAGAATCAAGTTTGGTTAGCAAAAAGAACACAATAGGAGTTTCATAGTGTGGCTAAAACATCACATTGATGGTGAGTGTGTTTTGAATCCTACTTGATTTCAAAAAGATTGAGATGGTTAGCAAAAGGTCCAAATATACATGTCTTCTCTTACAATGACTATCTAATGAGCAGTGCACTTTCTATACAAAAGAACAAGATGATCGAGTAAAATGCAAAATAGTGGGGTGACTCTTGTAGCTCATTCTATGCATGCATCCGAGTGCAAAGATAGAAATCCCATATATGCGAATATGTCTTACTTTGGCTTCATTGAACACATATGGGAGTTGGATTACAATATGTTTGAGGAGCTGTGTTCAAATGTGAATGGGTTGACAATATCTTGGTTTCTGATTGATGAATTAGGGTTCATGCGGGTGAATTTCAACAAGTTAGGATATAAAGATGAACCTTTTATTTTAGCATCGCAAGCTCGACAAGTGTTTTATGTCACCGATCCGATTAATATCAATTGGTCTATTGTTCTATTGGTGACAAAAAATTTGTGTATAACAACGATGATGATGAAGCACCCGATGATGTTGGTGTTGAGGGCGACCCTTTCTTGAACATCGGAACCAATAATAAGGGAAAATACTTCTATAGAGGATGTTGTATATTTTAGAAAAGATCATAATGATGGAATTATTATTAAATCGGAAAAAAAAAAATACCAAGACGCGAATTGCAAACAAAATTTTATCTAGGAAAAGAAAAAGGTAATATAGACTTAATGATATATCGTTATTTTTATTAATAGATAATATTTATATTGTTTTTGTAAATTTAACAATAACATGGATTATATATGTTATATTGCAGTCGGATGGCATCACTTAGTGATCATGAGATCTAGTGGTCAAGGCAGTAGTCATTGAGGTTGTCTTTGTTATATATGTTTCTAGCTTTAATTTGTAGCTACTTTTGAGTTTCATAATCTAAGTTACTTATTATGTTGTATGATTTGGATATATATTAATTATGTTGTAAGTAATTGTTAGTTTAATATGGTCTTTTGGTGATATGTACATATGTGTGTATCTATATATTGGTTTGTAATGATATATTGGCTGAATTTTGTTGGAATGTATTTTCTGAATTTTGTTGGAAGGGAATGAATTTATAGGTTGTAATTAAAATGGAGAACAAACCAAAATAAAAAAATATTTAAAAAAATTCAGTCAATAGGTAGCGTTTTAGAGTGAAAACGCTAGAAATGAAGTTAAAAATTCATTCAATACCTAGCGTTTTAAAAATAAAAGCGCTAGGAATTGTAAAGAGGAGCTAGAGGATCCCTAGCGTTTCTAAAACGCTAGGAATGGTAGTAAAAGGTGCTATAGCATCCTAGCGTTTTTATATAAAGCGGTAGGAATGTTAGTAAAAGGTGCTATAGCATCCTGGCGTTTTTCTGACGCTAGGAATTGTAAAAAGCGCTATAGCATCCCCTAGCGTTTTTACATAAAGCGCTAGGAATGGTAGTAAAATTTTTAATAGCATCCTAGCGTTTCTGTAAAAACGCTAGGAATTGTAGTAAAAATTTTAATAGCATCCCTAGCGTTTTTCTGACGCTAGGAATGGTAAACACGCGCGCTAGATGATCCCTGGCGCGTTTTATGTAAAAACGCTAGGGATGCTATTAAAATTTTTACAAAGCGCGCTCTCTCATCTCCCTCACACACTCACGTAGGCGTCTCTTCATCTACCTAACTTCTCTCCACGACCCAGAAACCCTCCACGAACAACCCGGAACCCGAGAACAACCCGAACTCACGTAGACCGTTCATCGTACCTTTGCGAACCTCCACGACCGGGGAAACCCTCTTCGTTCATCTTCGTTCATCTCCTTGGTGCTACGACCCGAGAAACCCATAAACGCGACCGGGAAGCGTAAACGCGCGAAACCCATCCTCTTCGTTCATCTCTCTCTCCTTGGTGCTATCTTACCACGCAGCTCCCTCCCATTTGTTTCCTTTTTCTGCACTCTCTCTCCCTTTCAAAAGGTATTTCGGCACTCACGTACTCTCCACCTCTCTCACTGCAATGACTATTTGTTATGGTTTTTTTATGGTTTGTTATGTATCTTTTGTATGACTTTCTCTGTTACTTAGCTCAATGTTGTATCTAATTAGTTGTTAGATTAGTCTAGCTTAGATAGCATTATTAACTTGACTAGTGCATGGCTTTCCTAGTGCATGACTTTCTCTGTTTACTCTAGGTTCTTAGTGCATGGCTTTCCTATATATGTTTACTCTAGGTTATGCATGGCTTTCTCTGTTTAGTGCATGACTTTCATATATATGTTTACTCTAGGTTATATACTTAGTGCATGTCTTTCCTATGTATGTTTACTCTAGGTTACTTAGTGCATGGCTTTCTTTGTTACTTAGTGCATGGCTTCTTCTATATTTTGTTAAGTGTTTGTTGGTTCTAAACAATTAGAAAGCTAAAACTCACTTGAGTCTATTTCATTTGGGTCATTGCAAGTCGGATGGCATCACATAGTGATCACGAGTAGTCGGGGTGGTGATGGGGTGATAGAAACACAAAGAAGTTCACTCCCGAGGAATTACATCGAAAAAGAATATCGTCCATCGGATAAGTAAAGGACACGAGAAATATAAGGTAAGTTAATTACTAATTATTAATGTTGTTCTCTACCTTTCCAAGTTATCTAATTATTTAATGATTTAATTATTTAAGGTCAGATGGAGTGTTAAAGGTTTGCCAATTGGAGACAACGGCACAAATTTAATTAGCTTTATTGGTACTAAGGTGAAACAAATCTTTCCAATTTCAATAAAAGTTGGAATGAGAAAGATAATCTGATTTTGCCTAAAGCGAAAGATGATTTTTGGTCCTTAATACGGTATATAATTTTAGACCTCTTTAATAATCTTATTTAGTGAATTTTTAGTTGTATTTATTTAATCCATTTTTATGTATAAGTAGAAACACTTTGATGTCGATGATGCCGAAGAGATTGGATACTCAAGGAAGCGGGAAGGTTGCATCGGGCATAGAAGCGATGTGGGAAAAAGTATCGAAAACGGCTTTGATGGGACCATCGGGACAGAGCCTCCGACCTTGTATGCCGGAATTATAACTAAGGAGGATTGGACTAAATTTGTAGATATACGCTTTTCTGAGATCCGGATTTCTGGTTAGTATATTAATTATTTAGTATATATATATATATATATATATATATATATATATATATATATATATATATATATATATATATATTTCACAACAAGATATCATTCATTAATGTATACTTATGTTTTTAAATAGAAAAAAGCAAAGCCAATAAAGTGAGAGCTTCTAATCCCGAGTACCACTTATAGAGGAGGTTCAAGTGGATATCAAATTCTTGAAGAAAGATTGGTAAGACACAATTAGTTTAATTTATTATGATTTAATGAATCTTTTAATTTCTGATTGATTAATTATTAAACTTAAATAGTTCTTTGCAAGAGGGGAAAGATCCAACTCAAGAATCCCTTGATCGTTGTCTTTATGCAGTTAGAGGCCGACAAAATAAGGATGGGGAGATTGTGGATCCGAAAACTAAGGAGGTCAAGGACAAAATTGTAAGTATTCCAAAATTCATGTATTGTAATTTTAATTTTATGATTCCTAGCAAGTTGGAATTTATCGACTATATTTTTTAATCAGTTACTCGATTTTTTTTTGACACGTGAACATATTTTTATTGTCGATTAAATTTCTTTGACACTTGTTTATTATTTTTATCCGTTACTCGATTTTTTTGACACGTGGACATATTTTTATTGTCGATTAAATTTCTCTTGACACTTGTTTATTAATTTTATCCGTTATTTATGTTTGTGCATCAGCCAAAGCATATCACAATCTGTATCACAAGGAGATTTAACAGATTGTGATGGTCAACAAGATGTCCTTGCTCGTGCCTTGGGAAGGGAAGAGAGCAGAAGTCGGATTAGAGGTTATGGATATGGGATTCCTCCTACAAGCGTGTTTGGGCCAAAGAGCCAAAGCAAGGGTGCGGGGATTGTAAAGTCATGGCGGCAAAGTATGACGAGCTATCCAAGAATGTTCTTTGTGTTAATGGAAGAGAGACAGGATGTTTAAGCGACTCTTGGCACAAAGGTTGGTGCACCATCCCCTTTGCACCACCCCTGCTTTGAACCTATATCACCTGCTTTGCACCCCATAGCGCCGAGATAGCTGCACCATCCCTTCAACACACGGTATTTAACAAAACTCGACATGTTTTTGTACATATGTATTTGATAAAATTATCATGTATATTTATTTTTCTTTATAATTGATTTAGGATAAGCTGTGAATGTGAGTTATATATTGCAAACCCACATCGAAAGGTTGCGATGGGTTTGATATGTAACCAATTGAGTGCCACTTTGCACAATTTACCCATGCCCTGAAAACCATTTGAGAGTTAGGGTAGACTATTCAATAGAAGTCTGCACCATTGCTGTTCCAATTGCTAATGCGGATATATTTCTTTGTGGATCAAGCACTTAGTACTTTTGTGGCATGGCTTTGAACAACTTGTCATTGTAAGTGACAATATTTTTGTTAATAAGTTGATGACTATAATGTGTGTTAACTAACTAATTAATCATTTTTTTAATATATACTAGGTACCCCAAGTGTCCCGACCTTCCCCTTCCATAAAAGTGTCGACCCGACCTTCCCTTCCACTACCAAACTCTCCGACCATCTACTTCTATCTGACCAGTCCAACATGTTGGTCAATTTCCATTGATGAATTCGAAGTACATCGATTCTCTAAAGGTCCACATCACTCAAAAAAATGAACCGGACGACCAAATTTTTTTACTGGCCGATAACATTGTGGGCTGGAGCAGTTGGTAATTCTCGACATGGAGGATCGAAAGCTATAGTTGAAATGGATTGGGCCACTTGCCATCGATATTAGAGTATACGGAGGTATGTATTAAATTATTTGTACACAATAGTTGTTTATATTAGAGTATATATTAGAGTATATATATGAGTATCGAAAGTTGTATATATATTATTTATAGGTTTTTGTACAATCGTCTTACGGTCCTTACATAGCGGACACAAAAGTATTTCTTCTTGTGTCCAGCGTGTATCGTTGTGTTTAAGCAAGGTATCTGAGAGGAGCGTATTATGGCTATTAAGAGTGAAATACAAAGTTATATCCATTCACGCTTCATGGATGCCAAGCATTTGAAGGGCGACTCTTTATTTTTGGCACCGCTCAATAATGGGTGAGAAATTTAGTCTTCAATCACTTGTTTAATTATTTTGAGGATTGTATTATAGTGTAAATTAATGTGTATTCGTGATTCATTTACTTGCGAGGCAACATTGGGTACTCTTTGCAATAAACCCTAAGCAAAATGTTGTCTACTATCTGGATTCACTTCAAGGCCATTACAACGTCTACGTAGACTTCGTAGAGATCGTTGAGAGGTGTGTATGTGTAACCCTCTCATTTTAATTTGTATAATTTAATATATGTATTTTGTTCAACTTAACGTTATATATATATATATATATATATATATATATATATATATATATATATATATATATATATATATATATATATATATATGACGTTCTGATTGCTGAAAGAATACTTGGGATTATCTACGAGTAAAACAAGATGGCTACCCATAACTGTAAGCTTTTTAAGAATCATTCTTATAATTTTAATTGAATTTTTGGTCATAAAAATGTGACAATTAAGTTATAATGATCTTTTGCTTTGTAGTGTCCTAAACAACCAAATAACAATGATTGTGGGTACTACGTTATGAGGTTTATGAAAGAGATTATCACTCATGACAAAGTAACAATCCCAACCAAGGTAACTACTTAGATTTCTTTTTTATATTGATATTATAATACTTACTCACATTTAATAAACATTTTAATTCTAATTTTATTTCATTTTATTTTTGAGTATTTTCCAGCTTTAAAAATATCGAATTACTCTGCTGAACAACTTACAGCAGTAAGGGGAGTGGTGCAGTTTTGTTTCTAGCTTTTTGTAGCAAGTTTTGAGATTCATAATAGTTTAGTTATTATATATGTTGTATATATTGGATTTATATTATGTTGTAAGTACTTCTTAGAATGATATATATTGGATTGGAAATATTATTTGATGAATTTTGTTGATGGTGAATTTTGTTTGAATGATATTGGATTGGAATGTATTTTCTGAATTTGTTTGGAAGGGAATGAATTTATAGGTTGTAATTAAAATGGAGAACAAACCAAAATAAAAAAATATTTAAAAAAAAAAATCAGTCAATAGGTAGCGTTTTAGAGTGAAAACGCTAGAAATGAAGTTAAAAAATTCATTCAATACCTAGCGTTTTAAAAATAAAAGCGCTAGGAATTGTAAAGAGGAGCTAGAGGATCCTAGCGTTTTAAAACGCTAGGAATGCTAATAAAAGGTGCTATAGCATCCCTAGCGTTTTACATAAAGCGCTAGGTATGGTAATAAAAGGGCTATAGTATCCTAGCGTTTTAATTTAAAGCGCTAGGAATGGTAATAAAAAGAGCTATGGGATCCTAGCGTTTTTATTTAAAGCGCTAGGAATGGTAGTAAAAAGAGCTATGGGATCCCTAGCGTTTTTCTAAAACGCTAGGAATTGTAAAAAGGCATTTGGGTCAATGGCTGGCGTTTTATATAAACGCTACGTATGTCTAAAACATATTTGGGTCAATGGCTAGCGTTTTTAAAAACGCTACTAATGGGGTGTACGCATTAGTAGCGCCACTTCTCTAGCGTTTTAAAACGCTACCAATGCCAAAAAAAACGCTACCAATCCTAATACGCTGGCGTAGTGATTGTATGTCAATATTTTCAATTTTCAATATGAATTAAATGAATATTGATATAAATTTTAAAATGAATATTTATTCATACTCAATAATATATAGAATCTAAAATTTATGGAATATGATACAAATTATTAGATATTAAATAAGATATATGTGTAATACAAATATAATAACACATGTATGTAAGTGTAAAAGTAAATAATAAATAAATATAATTAATAGATTAAAAGAGTTTTTAAACAAAAAAGAGAAAAAATGAATGACTTAAGTATAATATATGCTGTCAATGTACCAACACATCAAGCAGCTCAATTGGTTACAAGTTACAACTTGCATCTTAGGCACTAGATACTGGGTTCAACACCCGGGCAAGCCATTTTGCTAAATAATTTTTGGTCAACAAGTTGATTTGGCCGAAGTCGAGGTCGGGTTGACTCGTGTTGGACCGGTCAAAGGCGCGGGTCGATGACGTCATCACGGGTCAAGCGCATGTCCGATCCAACATGTGAGCCGAACCGATCTCAGGCGCGGGTCACGGTCCGACCGACCGGATCGGTCCGGGTTTGATAACACTGGTTAGTGTAATGAGTTTGTTTTTGTTGGTCTCTGTAACACCCTAGTATATTTCTAAACAATAGAAATACCAGAATATATATTTTAATTAGCATACATCAGAGTATAAAAATTCTTGTTTCAGATATTGAACCAAATTAAAATCGTTGAATTCTAATTTAAGAATTAACCACATAAGTACTTATCAACTAATCCATAACTCAAGTACTTAAGACTTAACTTGTCCAACTGTTCAATATCCAAACAAAGGAAACACGGAAGCGGTTTACACAACTTTGCAACAAAGCAAGTTACATAATTCAAACAGAAATAACCAGGGAAAACTAATAAATATGGATAAAGACACTAAGTCTTCACAGCTCCATAAACACGCCACCTACTAGTGCCGCTTAGCTTCCTTCTTTCTCTGTTTATCTGTAAAACAACAACAATGATAGGGTGAGATAACATATCTCAGTGAGTCTTACCGTGACCCCTTACCTATCACTCGGTCCATTTATGAAACATTTTTCCTTTCAAAAAGATTATTTATGACACACTCAATCCCTCGCCAAATTGGTCAATAGCGTTGGAAGTTTCCTCTCAACCTAAGTACGCCTTGACGCACCCAATTCCTTGCCAAATTGGTCAATAGCATTGAGAGTTTCCTTCCAACCTAAGTACGCCCATTTATTAGTAATTCAATATGAATTACAATACACAATCAATCACTGGTAATCCGATAAATAAATTACATTAGAGTTCATAATCCAATTCTTGATGGCTATGTACAATGTAAATTATAAACTATAGTTCACAACCCAATTCTTGATGGTTATGACTATTCTCTTTATTAATCTAGTGCAACACCTTAAACCATGAATTACATTAGAGTTCATAGTCCAATTCTTGATGACTACGTACAACTTAAATTACTTATCTATAGTTCATAGCCCAACTCTTGATGGCTATGCACTATCCTCTTTATTTATCTAGTACAACACCTTAAACCATTTTTCTTTTCTTCGGTTTGCGGTGAACCCAATCCACTCACAGTGAACATCCTCATATGTGTCTAGCTCGAGGGCTCATGACTTCCCTCTCCCTAGTGTACTATCCTCTTGGGTCGTCACCCATAATCGATATAATTAAATATGATACCCGCATTGGGCCGTCTCCTATACACAATATAATTTATATATCATACCCGCATTGGGCCGTCTACTATATTCGATATAATTCATATCGCATTCACAGGTGTATCGGCAAAATCGAAGCGCCAGCGACAATTGGACTGCGGCCCGGTGACTCGTCGGCCCGAACCGCGGCTGCTTGGAGCGCAATTCTCGCCGGCCGAAAATCTACGCTAACGGTCGGACCTCGCGGTATATATCGCCATTCGCATATGGCATCAGTGCGTTCTCTTACCTTGTGCTATGCGCGCGGCGACCTCTCACTAGATCGTCGGAGTGTCTTTGCGAGTACCACCCGAGGTGCTCAGCCCAGCGTGAAGCGGGGCCGGTCCCCCGACCCTCTCGGCGGCCGGCCCATTCAGCGAAGCAACCACTTGACACTTCATTGGTCAGAGTACGATCAATTGGCGACCACGATGGGAGGGCGTGCGCTATCCTACCTCTTTCATGGCTCCGCGGCCGGCCCGGGCGCGGGCAACTTCTCGACTCAATCCTGGGCGAATCGGCCAACCAGACCGGGCGTGGGCATCACGGTCCACGAGTCTCGAGGACTTCCACGACAAGAGCCTTGATGCACAGCGGTCGCGGACTATCCTCCAACGAGTTCAAGCGGCGTTCTGGAGACTTGCCGCGCATTTGGTTGGCGGGCATTGAGAACCTCTGCGGATCATGTCACTCAAGCCGTTTTGCGATTACGCAAAACAAAAATCAATGTCCTTGAGACCGAGATGCGCTCGTCTCTCGATGCGAGAGGTTCGATTAGGGCGCCCAGGCGGAAGGCGGAGAACCTTGACTCGTCGCCGGCCGTAGCGAAGACACGCTCCTCCTCGAAGGAGCATTTCTCGTAGAAAGCACTACTCATCACTCTCCGGCAAGAAGAAGCGGGGCACACATATCGCCCTGGCGAGGAGCGGCGTGAAGCGGATTCGATGTCCTATGATTATGAAGATTCTAGCTACGATCGACCGACACGGTCGCGCCGCAGACCAGTACTCCTCCAGCGAGTCGTCAGGTCCACGTCGGTCGAGAAGCGGATCTTGGGATTCGTGAAGAAAGGTGGAAGATTACTGAAATGGAAGAATTAGGGGCGTTTACGTGCCGGCCTAGGAGAGCAAAGCGGCGACCCGAAGGCCTCCTCGGCTTCCGCAGTGGCCCATCTCGGAGGATTCTATGGAATCTTAGAACGCGAGGCATGCCTCGCATGTGCAACAACCACTTTGGGTCGAGCGGCATTCGAGAATGAACATGGCGTTCTCCGGGAGATCGGGCGTTATAAGATTAGAGAGATCTCATGAAGCTTGATCTCAACAAGTTTGGCGCCGAGGAGATCGAGACAAGCATCTCCGTTACTTGATAATTCTGCTGCTATAGGGAATTGGGGCCCGACCATGAAATGCGAGGCTTTTTCCCGATCTCACGGGCGGTCGAGCATTGGAATGGTGGGAGTCTCTGCGACCCAATTCCATCTCCTCGTGGGACGACGATCGAGAATCTTCTTGTCTCACTGCTTGGCAGCCGGTGCAATCTGCGTCACGAGGAATACTTGGACTCAGCGTCGTTCAAGGTGAGAATGAGGCGTTGAGATAGTATATCGGCCAGGTTTAACAGGAAGCCGAAGTGCATTGCGTGACTTGTCGGAATAAGGACAAGTTGAAATATCTCGAAGCGTGGCATTCGGCCAGGACCACCGGTTCATAGAAGAATTCACCCACGAACCATTACCAAGATCTCGGCTACTTCTTGGCGAGCAAGCGTCCACATGGCGTATGAAGAAACCTTGGCGACAAGAAAGGCGATCCACGCCCGGCCTAAAGAGGAAAGCGATAAAGCGGCTAAAGGGTATGAAAGTCGCGCGACAATCGGCACGACTTTTCGTGATAAAAGTTCGATCATCGCACTTTCGACTCAACACCTCCATTGCGCGGATCTACAGCTGAGTGTCGTCGAATAATGAGTTTGTGGGAGTTAAGCGGCCCGATCCACTGCGTGCTCGAAAGGGGCACGGCCAGGCTAAAAGATCTGCTGTATTACCACGAGAGTAAGGGCACGATACTACTTGGTGTATGGCCTCAAAGATGACATTGAAGAGCTCATTCGAGAAAGGAAAGTTGGGAAAGTATGTGGTAGGAGGAAGGCGGCCGGAAACCTCGAGAAGAAAGCGGCCCGATCTGAGCGGAGGAAAGGCGCTCTAGTTGTTTCAAGCGTCAAGAGAAAGACCGAGTGCGAAGGTCGAAGCCCGCGATCCGGAGGCATAAGCGTTGCTATGGTCATCCACGGTGGCAACCCGCGGGGCCGTGAGAATCAAACAAAGCCACCAAAAAGAAGTGGGGCGAGCTCACGATGGTCGGTTCAACATCAGCGATCCCCGGTCTCGAGCAGACCCATCTCGTTTGGAGATGGCGACGCGCGATGGCGGGCCAAACAATTATGTTCCATTGGTGTCGAGGCGGTCATGGCCAATACGGAAGTCCAAAGAATCTGTGCGACCAAGGTAGCTCGGCCGACATCATGTTCGAGGGCTTGATTGACAAGATCAAGGTTGATCGAGCGAGATAATTCCCGGCCGAGCAGCGTATCGCCAGCGGGCTTGATGGAGCGGTCACCTACCCGTTGGGAACGATCGAACTCATGGTCACATTCGGTGGCGACGCTGGAGATAGCACACAGTGCGGGGCCGGTCGCCATACGCGTTCCTCGTACTCCCCCTCAAATCCACGCTATCAATGCATTATTGGTAGGCCGACTTTGGGTAAGCTAGAGGCGGATTCGTCGGCGGTGCATCGAAGATGAAATTCTCTGACAGGGCGACCGGGTAGTTACCTGGCGGCCGACCTAGAAAGCGGCAAGGCGGTGCCACGATGCGTATCAACAAATTTGTGATGAGGTAGACCTTGGCCCCAAATGTTGAAGCTTTGGTGAAGGCCATCAAGTCAATGTCAGCGATCACGGATGCTCGGTGTCACATTTGAATGTAACGAACAATTTGAGTGTAATGAGCGGCCGATCTATGAATGAAAAAGCGGCGCTCTTTTTCCCAGCGGGTTTTTACGAGGCGACCTTTAGAAATATGATGTGTTCTTTACTTTCTCGCAAGAATGTATGGCCGGTCGCTCAAGATTGCGGAAGTGCGCAAAGGAGGCGTCGAAGATTATCAACGATCAAACATAAGCGGATCGTCGAAGCGATCTGGCAAGCGACCATCGAAATGGTCCCGGCCAGAGTGCCATCGAAATGGCCCCGAGGTTAGATAGCCCGCAAACAACGGTCACCGAGTTGACTCAAGCAGCGCCATCGAAAATGGCCCCGAGGTTAAGTGATAACCCAACAAAGCAGTCGTCGAAGCGATCTAAATCGGCGACCATCGAAATGGTCCCAATCGAGTGCCATCGAAATGGCGAGGTTGAAACGCCAAACCTTAGATCGTCGAGGCGATCTAAATCGGCGACCATCGAAATGGTCCCGGCCAGGAGTGCCATCGAAATGGCCTAAGAGTTAAGCAATAACCCGTCCTATTAGGCCGTCGAAACGACCTATCTCGGCGACCATCGGTATGGTCCCAATAAATGCCACCGAAGGGCACGATTGGAAGTCGCCGAAGCGATCCAAGGCCCAGTGGGGGTATTAAAACTTATTCTGAGAATGAGTGCTTTGAAAATAAGCGCGAATGGCGACCGAAAACGATCTTAAAGCTCAAAGACTTAGAAAAATAAACATACTGGCGCGCAAAGAAAAGCGACCAAAAGCAGCGCTATCAGAAGTAGCAGAAAGCGGCAGCAAAGCGCCCACAAGTTCAAAATGAAAGGCGAATAAATGCAAGAAATGCGCAGACATAGCAATATAAATTTGAGCAGGCGTAATTAAAAGCAAGTAAAGATTGTCATTACAAATATGGGGCCTTGGCGGCAGCGCCCACGGGTGAAGAAGCGCAGGCGCGAAAAATTATCGTGCGAAGGCAAGTTAAGCGATTCTGAAATTACACCGCTCGCGGCGGGCTTTAAAAAGAAGCGGTGGCGGGCGGGCGACATTGCCTTGCTCGTCGACCTGCGAGGCGACATGATCTTGTTGTCGTCGACATAGTGCGTGGAAGCGATCATTTTGTCATCAAAATTGATCTTGAGATCTTGATTCAATATCACTTTGCCGGCGAATTATAGAAGCCGCTCGTCGTTGCCTCTGGCCGGCCTTGGCCACCATTTGAATTTTGGCCTCGGTAGCGCCTTTTCGGCCGCCCAGGCAGCCTCTCTCATGACCTCTTTCTTGCTCGTAGCATCAAGATCGCCGCTTCAAAGTAGCGACACGAAAGCGGCAAGCTCCTTGTTCCTCTTTGCAAGCCTAGCGGTCTTCCTCCCCGTTTGAGGCCTCCTTCTTATTTGGGACGAGCTTGTCATATTCTGCTGCGCCTCGGTTAAAGCCTTGCCCTTTCTGCAAAATTA
Organism: Oxytropis ochrocephala; assembly: GCA_020916435.1. NCBI lineage: Eukaryota > Viridiplantae > Streptophyta > Magnoliopsida > Fabales > Fabaceae > Oxytropis > Oxytropis ochrocephala. The sequence goes on from CM037091.1 coordinate 87,450,595, forward strand.
GTCGAAGGTTGGTTAGTCGGTCGAACAAAGGTAAGATAAAAGTACAAGACTAAGAAAATAAAGTTACCATCGATTCGGCCACCGGCTCGCCATGACTTTCGACCCCATGCGAGAGAAGCGCGAGCGCCATGGGTTTCCTCTGTCTTTTATTCGGATCGGCGGGACCCAAACTTTCGGCGAGATGATAGGAATCTCCTCCGTTGCGGGTAGGGACCGACAATCACGCTTAGCCCGCTTGGGTGGCGATCGAAGCGGGGGGGAGCGGCGGCCGAGGGCTGCCGGCCGGCTTCTTCCCTTGGCTCTTAGGAGTGCGGGGACTTTGGAGGAAGGTTCGAGGATTATCCCCAGGCGAGAAGCGTCAAGTCCATAGCCCCTCCCGGGCTTGGGGCGGAGGCGGCGAGTTCGATTTTTGCGGCCATTCTTTACGCAAAATAACGAGCTATGAGTTAGAATAAAAGATTGACAAGACCAAGCGGCAAAAATATAAAGAAAAAGTTCAAAGCGAACCAATCTCGGCCTCGTGTCTTGGCGCCGTACAAGGCGAAGGGTCGGCAAGGTATGTCGCCCTTAGGATCTGGGGCGCATCATGCGCGGCGACTTTATCATCTCCAAAGTCTCGGTCGGCCTCGCCCGAGTCTTTCACTTTGTGTATATGTAATCGCGGCCGCTGCGAAATGAGCCTCATTCCACATAATTGGGAAGTAAGGGGACCCAGCATCCGTCCGGTTGAACCTCACAAAGCGGCTTGCCCGGCCTCCTCGGTGGGAGCGATCCAAAAATATTGACTTTTCGGGCCGCTCCCAGCGACTCTGGGCGCTTTGAAAAATCGGTGGTGGGTCTTACGCATCTTGAAGGAGACTTGCTCCTCTTCTCCTTGTTGGCTTTCTCTGCGAGTCACTCGGCTCGAAGATAGCAAAGAAAAGCATCATCGACCGGCCGACCCGGCTTAGTCGTGACGCTTGAGAAGTCTTTCGCGCCCATGCGTTTGGATGGGCCCGAGAAGGCGACCCTGATATGGCGCAGTGAGCGTCGCGTTGGAATTCGATAAAAGGAGGGTAATCTTCATCTTCTCGAACACGAGCCGATACATCGTGAACTTGAAGTTGGAAGAATAAGTCGCGATATCTTCGCCTCCTTCATGCCTCTTATCCTCGGGCCGGTGAGTCTTCAAAGGCGGCTCGTAGATCGGGCAAAGCATCGTGGCGGCCGTGATAATGCTCTGTTGGGCGAAGAGTTTCAGACACCCAAGACATGTCGGACACATCTCGAGCTACATCGGCTTGGACTTCGGCCGACCGCCCGTTCGACACTCCAGCGTTGGCATTGGACGAAATATCGACCTCGGGTGAATCACCTCTTCTCCTTGGACTTCTTCGGCTCGGCGCGCTACGGCCTCCACCATCTCCTCGTCCACGACTGGGACGGCACTCTGCGCCTCGTCATCGTCAATAATAATCACATCAACTTCTTCTTCTTCTCCCTCCACTCGAGAAACAACATCCTCGGGCGGTGGAGAGTTGTTCGGCCGCTCAGCAGAATGGACGGACCTAGAACCAGTACTCTCGGGTGGCGATCCTCGGCCGGAAGAGCGAGAACTTCGAGCCGTCTTTGCTCGAGGAAGCTATGAAGAGTTAGAACCTTTGTCGCCCGAAGACGACTTAGACTCCGCCTCATGGGCATTGGGCTCGCCCGGCCTCGACATGTATGTAGAGAAAGATTGCGGTGGTTTTCCGGGAATACGGGCGGTAAGTTTCGTCCGTGGCATGCAAACACACCGTGATAAAGGGAGCCGAGTCGGTCGGTCGGCGCGAGCACTCGTGAGAGGGGCGATGTGGCCATCCTTGACCCGACACCCCCTATCACGAGGCGTGGAAAAGCAAAAAATACTTTAAAGAAAAGGCAAAGGAAGAGATCGATTCATACCTTAAGCGGAGGTTGTAGATCGGTCGCGAGTGAGACAAAACGACTACGAATGCAAGTTGGCGGCGGACAAGTCGATTCGTTGCGAAGCGATTCTTGGAAGTGTGAGAAATGAACTCGAAGAAGGGCTATTTATAGTGCGATTTACGCGCGCGAAGGGCCGGGGATACGAAGAGTCCTGGCGGCCGTCTTCTCGCAATGGTTGTCTCGGACGACCTCGGAAACACCAAGCGTCACGTCTTAAATGTCGGGAAAGACCACCGAATCACGACGGCGACGGCCGATGGTTGTGGCGGTCGATCACATACTGTAGAAAAGGCAAGCGGCGCGCGCGTTTCATCAAAGTAACTTCACCGTGGGAGCATCGATTCAAGCCTCGGCCCGCTCTCGGCGACCTAGGCTTGGGGGCGCTTGTTTCTGGGTGTATCGGCAAATACGAGCGCCAGCAGCAATTGGACTGCGGCCCGGCCCGACTCGATCGGCCCGAACACGGCGCTTGGGCGCAATTCGCCGCGGCGAAAATCTCGCTAGCGGTCGGACCTCGCGCGATATATATACGCCATTCGCATATGGCATCAGTGCGTTCTCTTACCTTGTGCTATACGCGGCGACCTCTCACTAGATCGTCGGAGTGTCTTTGCGGTACCACCCGAGGTGCTCAGCCAGCGTGAAGCGGGGCCGGTCCCTTGACCCCTCAACGGCCGGCCCATTCAAGCGAAGCAACCACTTCAACACTTCATTGGTCAAGTGCGATCATATACCAAAAACATAATTCATTCTATGACAAGTTATAGTAGCATATTATCATAAGTATGAACTCATGAAATCGATCGGTCAACATTTAAGTCATAAAACATTTGGTTCCCACACGTATTCTATGTTTTACGGTTTTTGGAAGATTTATAACTTTAACCATTTAATTCAAAACAACTTTGAACATGCATCATCAAAACAATGTCAATCACAAGCAATTACATCAAGTAATTCATTTGAGATTTGTAATGACACAAACCGACATTTCAACACACAACATGAGTGCGGGATTTCCCTACTGAGTGCACCTACTTGGCGAATTTTTAAAATAGCAAGCGACATCAGTTTCCACAAGCGACCACTCATTGAAAATCTCTCTGAATGTAGTTTCTACATTTAATATTCATTTTTCAAAAAAGGCTCCGAGTTGATCTGATTTTTAAAAACACTACCTTTGCTGAAGTACCAAAAATCGAATGAGAACTTTTTGGGTCGGACTAGGGAAGGACCGTGTTGAAGTTGAGACTTAAAAGAATGATATTGACGTCACACTCAAGAAATAGATGAGAAGGTGAGTGATAAGTCATAGGTTTTGATCGCCACAAGTTTCCTTGATAAGATCAATTTGTTCTTTAACCCAAGAACACAAGGGAAGCTCTCACAAGAGGAGAAAACTCAATTTTCATTCATATTCAAAATCGATTTGTGTAGTACAAAAGATCTCTATTTATATGCTAAACTCACAACCTTTGGAAACCTAAAGTGACTCTTGAAATAAACTAAATAAATTTCCACTATCATGCATTTATCAAATAAATTGATAAGTGCATTTACATTATTCAATACCTAGTAAATAAACATAATTATAAAAATAAAACTCCACTAGTCATTATAGGTGAGCTTATATAGCGCTTAAATCCGCTATAAGTCTTACCATTATAGTAGATTTCAGCTTTATAATAGCGCTTATGATGCGCCATTATAGGTGAGCTTTTGATAGCAATTTCCTTAGAAAGCGCTATTAAAGATTTGATTTTAAGTCCACCATGCGTTGTTCTAACGTGGTTTTGGTATCATTTAATAGCGCTTTCATAAGGAATGATATCATAACGGGTTGTGGTATCATTTAATAGCGCTTTTTTAAGAAAGTGGTATTAAGAGTATTCTCTTAAAACGTTTTCATCCAATTGACTCTGATCGATATCCCATATATCAAGTTACTCAAATATCATTTACTATCCATAACATTCAATCAAACACATACAACAACTAAAGTTAGATAACCAAGACATATTTAGGACCAAGATTGTCTAAATTAGCATATCCTAATTGAACACAATGGAACTCAGATACCTACATAAGCCATATCGAGGATCCAATTTTGCTGTATTAGCAAATCCTATACTCTGCAACATTAGCTACATTCAACTCTCAGTTTATGGCTTAATGCCCGAGTATATTAGCATATAAACACAAATGAAGCCAGGTACCTACACATGCCATATTGAGGATCAAGTCTTTCTAAATTAGCATATATCCTCTAGCTTAATGTTCATATAACAACCTTATATATTGTTCATATGAACAACTTTTGAACCTCCTATTGAATTTTTGCTTTCCTCTCTGTGCAAGATTAAGAATCAACACAATATATAAGCGGAGTTAAATTATGATCATACAAATTTTACTCTAGTAGTTTGCATGACAAAGGATTATGTACTTCCTTCTCTGGTGTACCTATTCTAACTTTGTGCTTTAAAATCAACAATGCTGAAATAAAATTACAATAAGAAATCTGATTATCATTATTGTACACAAAATGAAAGACTACTTGATATCTCGAAAGCCTAGCTAATTAATTTCTTCCTCCATACTCTCTACCTATGATACTTCCTTAAATTGTAGCTCAAAAAACCAAAAAACAATAAATCTGTACAAGTAAGAAACAAGCCATGATTTTCTTTTCCTATAAAAAAATGATTTCCAAAGAAGAGAACCACTTCACACTAGGTTGGCTCATGTGGGGCAATCACACAATGTGAACTATCTAACAAGCAAATTCTCTACATAGCAGCTGCAAAGTCGTTGGATCTTTTTAGATCCAACGATTTATCCCTACCGCTACAACCGCTTCGATATTTACGCATAGTGACCAAACATCATAGGGTTAAATCCGGTGCAGAAGACGACCTCTCCCGTTCCATCATACTATCCAAATACTGTATAGAAACAGACACATTCCGCTGATGTTTCTCCACATTCTCGCCACCGCCACTACCACCACCACAACTACCACCACTCTGAACAACTCCTCTTTGAAATATCAAAATAGAAGTCTCAACAGCGAATTCAAATCAGTCAAAGTATCTCCAAGAGGACCCAAAGCAGGTTCATCAAAACAGGATCAATGTTTGTGCCAAAGACATTTTCCTCCCATGTCCTCTCCCAACAAGAAACAAATCAAACCCTTTATTCCCTATCCTATTCAAAAGACTCACCGTTTGTTTCTCATCCTTTACAACCTTCTCCAAATACCTCACTCTAGGCACATTCATTGTTTGTTGCACAAAACCCTTCAAATATTCTCTGTCCATTTCATCAAACTCATCATCAACACTATCCCAAACAAGCCTCACAACTGTTAACTGAACTTCCATATTCCTACTCATTCTCCAAGCATAAGAAAGTGCTTCACGATCATCACCACCAGCAACGTACAACATAGCTATTTTCTTTTCCTTTGAACGTTTTTGACCGAAGTCACGGTCAACTAAAATAGCTAATGAACATGGTGTTTCTTTAACGAGATTTTCTAACACTACTTTCTTCTCGTCTTTACTTGCATGGTCTCTGTTGATCATGTTGACGGCTCTCGCGGTGGCCGTTCCGGCGCCAAAACCGTCGTAGGTTGGTTGTTTGTAGAGAGTTGTTATGATTAGGTTTACGTTTCTACGTGTGCATAGGTTAAGGATGTCTTTGTGCATGGAGTTGTAATGAGAGATGACTCTTAGTTTGTCGGCGAAGATTGCTTGGCTTAGGTCGTCGAAGCTTTCGAGGTTGTCTCCGTTGTCTCTCTTGAAGCTTTCTACTTTGCTCGAGTTTGAGCGAAGCGAGGGTTTCGAGCATCCCTTATTATAAGCGATGAAGATGGACGGTTTGCCATCTTGATCAACTCCACTGCCAATACCTGATCAATAAGAAATTCTTGCATCATTAATTTGCATTTTTCATTTGAGCTCGAGTTTTGTACGTGGCAAAAACTCTATTGAGAAAGAAGAAGCATACAAATCATGAGTAAACAAGTAGACAACAAGGTTTTCCAGTGTCAATTAGTAACATCCAAGAATAGTTGGGTGAAGTTTTATTTATCTTCTAAAGTTCAAACGTTACAAATTTAGTTTAAAAGACGAGTTGGTCGCACCTACCTGAACTGGGATTTTAACTGATGGATTAGAAGCTTTGAGAAGGTTGATAATGGTGTTAGCATCGCGTTTAGAGTGGACACAAGCCAACACTCTAAGCAATGAGTCTGGGAATGTACCCTGCACTGTCGTTCGCCGTTGACTGTTCAAAACTATGCTCGTCGCGAGGCGTTTCGTAAGAGTAACCAACATTGGCCCAGCCAAAGCCGTCATTAACCAACACGCCAACAACATCACCGCAAAACATTGGCTGTCTAGTTCCTACATCACAAGTATATATACATCAACCTATGTATTAATAGACCAGATATATCAGTTATTCAATGAACCTAACACTGCATTTTTATGTAACTTACGAGTCTGTCTCTGGCGGTGTAGAGAATGATCACAGGCACGGTCCCTTTAGTGTTCATGAGTAATGCAAGGGACAATCCTTCCATAACCGGCATTTGATAGATCAAAGAGACAACAAAAATGGACAACATCTTTACCACAATGGTCAACACAACAACAATCACAACAGTCACCAAACGAGTATCCAAAACCACATCTTGAATCATAGTTCTCTCCCCAACAATGAGAAAAAAAAGTGGCATCATAAACACAGATACAATATCAAACACTTTATCTTGAACAGCATTGTTAAGTGAACCCTTTGGAATAATAACTCCTAAAAAGAAAGCACCAGCTACAGAAGTTGCACCCAACCCATCAGAAAGTAATCCAATGAGCAAAACTATATTGAGTAGAAACACAACTTGTGACTCAAGAAACTCACGATCTCCTGTTCCAATTGCTTTAATAAGCCACTTAGCAAAAGGATGAACAACAAAAAAACAAAGCACCACAAGTGTGATTCCAATGAAAAGTGATACATAAGAAGCATACTGTAGTTGTGTTACAACCAACAAAAGAAGTGTCCAAGATGACAAGTCAGTGATCAAAGAAGAAGTTAAAGCCAATTGTCCATTTTCTGTTAGTAGAAGCTTTAAATCTGATAAGATTTTTGCTATCTCAGGAAATTCACTGCTACAACAAAGTGTTATACCCCAAAACACTGCACCTCTCATGTGTTTTTCTTTGTTTTCATTTGTCAAAGATTTGAGACCCATGTCGGTTACAAGAAGGTAGTACAAGCCAAATCCAATTGGAAAAGTGAAGATTATCCCAGACAATGCAATTATTATGGCCTTCCTGTTGTAACACTTTACCATTGGTTTTAAGTCTACTTCTAAGCCAATTAAGAATGCGTAGTAGACAAGGATCAATGCTCCTACTGTCTCTAATGGCAACATGTTAGAGTAAGGAAATACGTTTTTGAAGAAACCATTCCACTGTCCCAAAGCTGATGGACCTAATATAAAACCAGTCTAGAAAACAAAATCACAAAATAAATTAGTTCATGTTTATTAGTGATAATAAATAATTAAACCCCTCACAACATGTTAATTTAAAGAGCTAATTATCTCTAAACCTTGCTACACCATGTACATATATATATATATATAGATTGAACTTTTTGATTATCAACGGGGGAAATAGCATCAAATTGGGTTAGGATTTGGAAGTATGTACTTACAAAAATATTGGGGACAATACGGGGTACATTGATTGATTGGGAGAGAACGAGGAAAATGCGGTTGAGTGTTAGGATAACAGCAAATTGCAGAGCAAAGATAGGTAGATTTGTCTCCATAGAATCTTCAATCCAAAGCGCAGAACTGTGGAAGACAGACTTATTGAAACATATCTCCACTGTTTTGTTGGGGTTTTCGAGGATGGTATAGTTAAGAACATAGGTAACGGGTCGAATATTAATACTCATTTTAACTGATCAAGGATTTAGATTTCTCTCTTTTTCAATAAAGTGCCTCTTGAAGCTCAATTTGCATTTGCACACGATTGATGTAAACACAATTGTAGTTGTATGTGACGATGTACAATTGTGTAACACAATTTAAAATTATATTTGAAATGTTCACTCCCATGAAGTGAGTTATTTTCTTTTGCAATAATCTATAATGTTATGTTTTTCTTCTTTTCTGATCTTCACAGCTTGTTGAATTTCAGACCAGGAGAAATATCAAAGAGAGAAGAAAGTGGTTTTGACAGAAGTGTAGAAAGGTAAGCTAATGGGACACATTCCAGCTTGAGGTCGTAGAATTGTGATTGATATATGGTTGGCTGCTTAATTATAGACAAGTTGTTTTTATGTTTGTTTTTGACTAACGACAAGTTGCTTTTGTTGGTACGAGAATATCTCTGTTTTTATTCTAATTAAGGTTTATATGTCATCCTAATCTTGAGTCCACCAGCTGGCATAAGAATACATGATCTGGGTCATAAAATTTCTGTCTTATACTTTTGATGAAATTGACCAGTTGGATTTTTAAACATACTAAGAGTAATTGACCGTGACAAGCACGACAATAGTCAATAGGTATGCTATTGAGATATAAACTAATTTATATTTATATTTTGCATGCACTTGCGGTATACTTGTGCATACATACGGATACTGTCGTGTCCTAATATTAATTTAATGATTTAAAATATTAATTTGATTAAATTAATATTAATTTAAGGATTTTAATTAAACTAATATTAATTTAATAATTTTTGTCATATATTTTTTTAAAATATTTATCAGTACTTTGAATAGTAATTAAGTCATCTGGCTTTTTTTCTAAGAGAGTAAAAAATATTTTTTATCGGTGAGATATATTTGTAAAGTGTTTTCTTTAATATTTAGATGTAGTTTGAATATATATTAGGCCTTATTGTTTTTTTTCTAATATATCCAAAAATTATTTTTGAATTTTCTAGTGGTTTGCTTAGTTTAAGTAGATTAGTAGATGATGGTAGAGAGGGATAATGTAGTATTTTTGGTAGTGGGTTGTTCGATTATGTTGATTGTAGAGATAAGTGGAAAGAGTGAGAGAGAGGAAAGAGAAAAGTAGGTTTTAAAGTAATATAAAAAATGATGTGAGAGTGGGACTCACTAATGATAAAAGTGAGTGAGAGGAAATAATTTGAAATGATATTTTTATCCTTAAGATTGAGATAAAAGTGAGGGATAATTTAGTATTTTTGGTAGTGAGATGATTATATAGAGTTATTATTATAGAGTTATTATAGTAGATGTTTCCATATACTTAACTTTCAGGTTATTGGGTCAAAAAAAAAATAACTTTCAGGTTATGAGTTGGAATCTTTATTGGAGCTGAAAGAAATATCATATGAGGTGGTAGATATTCTTGTGAAACTCGTGCTTTGACTCGGTCAACCTCTCCTCCAATTCTTCAACAACACAATGTTTATAAAACATTTCACTAAAATTAAAACATTTACTAGACCGTGCACCCGTGCAATGCACGGGTGACAAAGATTTACCATACAACGTAAATCATGTATAAAAGTGTTTCATAAATGGTTCCATTATGTTAAAAAGAAACCCATAATGATGAAAATAAGACACTAATAATAATGTTAATTCTAAACACTCTAAGTTAGTTTAGTGTTCATGGGCTATTGTTGAACACTTCAAACACGGCAAATAACAATTTACCCTTCAAATCAAAACCATCACGTCCACTTTGCTTCACTTAACGCACCAAGTAACACACAGCTTCTTACAACTTGTATAACGAAAAATGTTATTACCACCGTGATGCAAAGATTGATTTACACATGCGACAACATGAAGAAATGGGTCCAATGCTTGTGCTGAACCAACACCATCTTTGTGATAGAGGATGATGGCCCCCACCATTAATGATGATGATGACCGTTGAATACCATATAAAATACCACCGACAAATTTTTATCCTAAAACCGAACCTACTTAGACTACAAATTGTAAAAGTAATCTAAAGGACACCACATTATTATGAACCTAATGAAAGAAATTACCAACCTCTGCTTTGCTCCTTTACATCTCTCCCGACCCATTTCTCTCTCAACATCCGCTTCTCTATGATCTTGTTTTTTCTCTCTCTTTTGGATTTGGGGATATGGAGAACATTGTAAGTTTTGTGTTGAGTTTTTCTTTTGCAATGGGGATTTGAAGTTGATGGTAGCGTTGGAAAAGGAAGGGGCGACACAAAGAAAAAAATAAAGGGAAGTGGTTGTGTGAAGTAGGCTCCAATGTCACATCGTGTCCCTACCACATAGTGCATTATCATGTGATTTCACGAGCCTTTGTTCATGAATAGTAGGGATTTGTTCCTCGTCGAGAACCACATAGTGCCTTATCATGTGATTTCGTAGAGCACTTATTCATGAGCGATGAGTATTGTTCCCTAGTCACGAGATTGTTCATGCGTAGTAATCTTGTTCATAAAGCGATTCCGTTACTATTAACGAAAGTTATCATGTGATTTCGCGAGCCTTTGTTCATGAGCGAGTGGGATCATTCTCTAGTCGAGTCTTGTTCATGCGCGATGAGTAATCTTGTTCATAAACATTGCTCGTTACTATTAACGAAAGTTATCATGTGATTTCGCAGAGCACTGTTCATGAACAGTAGTATTGTTCCCTAGTCGGAGTCTCGTTGATGCTGTGATGAGTCTTGTTCATAAGCGATGCGTTCTTATTAACGAAAGTTGAAAAAACCAACTAAAGCGCCAAAATGAAAAATTTTGCACTCGCCAAAATGAAAAAATGGCGCCAAACATGATTTCACACACTCACCCCCTTTTATGTATTAAAATTTGGGTGGTCCATTGGCTAGTCTGCATTACATATCATCATGGAATGACATTGACTCTTGTACCCAGTTTTATCGGTCTGTGTGTTCTCCACTCTTAAAAGAGTTTTTGCCACACCGAAGACTTGAACTTAAGACGTTAGGATGGTATCTGCACCAAGTTACCGCTCGAAACAACCTTTGTTAATGATATATAATACCTCGGTCATCTGGACCACTCAATGACATATTCACGAGATCAGAGGTTGAGGATGTGCTCTATTTGGTTTTTCGAGAAAATAAAAAAATTATAGAACACACACATATATATAGTAGTGGCTTCTTATGTGTAAAATTGATTAATATAGCAAAGCGATCATGGTGGTGTGCGGCGAGAGATCTCTATATTTACATCCGATGGTAGTCTCCACCTTGCCCAGCTTGACATGCTTTGGCGCCAATTTTGGTGGTTCCCTCCAATTTTTGCCCAATTGATCAACGCCATGTGTGCCACGTATGATCCAAATGGTTCTTTGAGTTATGTGCAAGGTCCTTCCCATGTGATATTATTCGCTCCTTTTTCGCCACTCCATGTGATAGTGTCTTATCAAAAATAACTTGTGTCGATAGAAAAACTTGTGTAAGTGGAAAACCCTCTCTCTTTATTTTATTTTTTTCCTTCCTCTCTCCTCGCCATTCTCTCACACTCTCAGTTCTCTGCACTCTCATCTCTCCCTTTCACTCTCAAGTCTCATCTCTCTCTATCGGTTCTCTCCATTTCATTTCCTTTCTTTCTTCCTCTCTTGCCATCTCTCTTCTTTCTCTCTCTCTCACCACGCAATCAACTCATCTTCTCCCATTTCCATCTTTCCTTTCTCTCAATTTCTTTCTTCTTGGTGAGCGTTTTTTCTTTTTAAAAAATGAGAAATCGAAATTGTAATTGCTTCCATCTGCATTGTCGGGGATCTACGAGCGAGCCACCGTTCGGCGTATTCAATCCGATTTCATGGCTCCAAAGAAGGAGAAGGCTCCTCCACCATCGTCGGCCGCGAAGTCGGTGGTGGAAAGCGAAGAAGAAGAAGTGGAGCAAGGGTAAGCAAAGGAGAAGGTGAATAACATGGTTCTCTTTGACCGGGCCGGTTATGACAAGCTCTCGAAGCCCCAAAATACAAACTCATTACTCCTTCCATTCTCTCTCGATCGTTTGAGGATTAATGGATCACTTGCAAGGAGAGCCATAAGGAGGCGATGGCGAGAGGTTCAATCGGGATGGTCTCTGCCCACTCGAGCAGTGATTTACACGAGCTACAAACACCTAGATCTATTCTCGCTCTTAAATTTTGTTATATTCATATTTTATGAGACTTGTGAAGTAATTTTCTTTGTTGTTGGAGATACCTCTCTAAATTGTGTTAGTTTAACTGCTGCTAAATTGATGGTTTGTTACTTTTTCCTGTTGTCAAATAAACACGATTTTTTTAGGTTAAAAAAATTGCTTTTATTTGAATTTGAAGGATGGTTTGCTACTATGCTGCATAAAGATGAACAGAAGAAAACTTGACAAGCTTAATATCATCAAGATCTGGTAACCATTTTTTTACACACTATAATCTTTTCTTCTTTTTGTATAATATGATTATTACATAATGTGTAAGAGAAATAGCTTCACTCTACTCTCTGCTTCTCCTCTTACTTCATTCCTGCAATTATTTTTTGTGTTTTCCTGTTCGATTTTGCATCTCCTCTTCATTTGAGGTACAATTCAATTTTCCTATGTTTTTAGGCTATTTTACTATTGCTTGATTTCTGAAAAAAGGTCTGTAAATGTAATCTTGAGCTTATTTTGATGTTTGATATCTTGATCATTTTGTTGTTGTGTTTTCCTTTGTTTTTAGCCTTTTTTTTACTGTTGTTTGATTTCTGAAAAAAGGTTTGTAGCTGTAATTTTAATCTTGAGATTATTTTGATTTTTGATTTCTGAGATTATTTTGATGTTTGATTTCTTGATCGTTTTGTTATTGTACATGGAATGATAGAGGATTGAGTTGGTTTTTTGGTGGTTCGAGATTTTGGGTTTTCTTTCTTTTCTTTCTGAACTGGTGCTTCCTCTTTTGTGTTGTGTGACTCTCTTTTGGTTGTGTGGGTTTGTTAATACCAAGTTGGTTTACCACAAGTGATTCTTTGCTTGGACTTGTGAATCATGGAATGGAGTGAATATGAAATCTGGGTTTTGTACTTTGAAGGCAACAAGTACCTTCAATTTTGTGCGATTGACTCGAGGATAATTGTTGGTAGAGGTGTAGATTGTAGAGGAAAATTGGTTTGGAGTTTGAGAATGGAGTCTTAGGCCATGGTTAAAAGTTACCTCAATTGAACTTGAAGTGGGGAGTGAAATTGATAACAAAACCACAAAACTAGATAAGAATGATCTCAAAAGTTGCATGTGTTTTTCTGAAATCTTTGTTGTCTTGATTCTCTCGTGTTATAATGAAATGTTTCCCTAGCTTATTATATAATGGCTGCTACTTGCTATTATAATCTTGGTTTATGGCAATATATATGTAGTTTATAATCTTGATTATTTGGTGTTGTGATAATAGTATTATTGGTGGTGATACATGCAAGTTGGTGTAATTTAGAACAACTTAAGCTTTTTGGTTTTTAAGCTTATTATGTTCCTAAGCTTTAAGCTTCTTAGTCTCTCTCTGTGTGTTGTTGTTTTGTTTCTTGATATTTGGTTTGTTAACCTTTTTGATATACCATGTTTTATGCCCTTAAAGCTTCTATAATGATGATTGATAAAGATAACAAGTGTTTTATTATATGAATAACTAATAATAACCTAGCATGCCATCTTTGATTGCCATTTTATTAAGTGAAGCTTTAGAATTTTTAAAGTTTCCAATTTAGCACCTTTTTATGTTCACTTTCAATATAAGCCACGACATCCAATAATCATTGTTCACTTCTTCATTACACTAAAATTTGTAGTTCTTGCAAAGGTCACAAAGGGGTTTTCACCCTAAATTGTTGTTACATACAGAGGTTATGTTTTTATAATGCAAAGGTTTAGCACATTTTCCCTCATTTACCCTTTATTGTAGTTCCTTCTCCTACATATGCAGGACAAACTCTGCACATTCTTCTACACAAATATCTGTCATTATTAATTGAGTTTGCTTATCACTATTTCTCACGTATTTATGTCTTTATCTTTGAAAAAAGTTTTTGATGCATCAAGTATTTTATTGTATCGAATCAGCGCTCGCGACGAAAAAATGCAGAGAATGGAGAAGGACTCTTGGTTCTTCTCTATGAGGTTAGGCAGAAATATGAGTCTCATTATGATTACTTTCTTTGATTAATTTAACTCTAAGCTCTTCCTTTCAATGGTTTTGCAGAACATTGTCTGCACAGCTTACTCTGTTATAGGTGGAAACATAACTATGTTTGTAAATGTATATGTTTTTAATTTAATTTGGAAATTGTGATGTAGTTTTCTAACTTGATTGTTCTCCTTTATGTGAATGCAGAGAGATTCTGTTGGACTTACTAACCAGAATAGCGAGTTGAAGTTTCGCCTTCAGTCCATGGAACATCAGGCAAAACTCCGAGATGGTATTTCTCTCAAACCTTCTCACCATTTTATTTTTTGGTGGATGGGCAATCATTTTGTTTTTTTGGCTGAAAACTATCAGGCATCAATCATTAGTTAATTCGTTACTTGCAGCATCTCTGAATGAACAAACTAATAGATGCTTAGTTATAGATTATATTGTATGTCAATTGCATAGTTTCTGCAAAGAGTTGGCCTATCAAGTGGTAACTGGTAACAACATACAATGAAAAATGATAAAATTGCCTTAGCTTACTTTCGTCATAGTTGAGAGTTGATAACTAGCTATGCAATTGTGTTTTTATGTCATGACGAAGGTATTAAAGGTATGGACAATTAAAAGTAATACATAGTTTGAGAGTGAACAATAGTGTGTATATGATGATGTTCATATAAATCCTTCAAGTTCTTTGGGTTTTGGTTATGTTTTCCTTCAGATTTGGGACTGTTGTTTGTATTCGGTACTTAATTTGTTTTCGTTCTGAATCGGTACTTAATTTTTTTGCATGAAGACCATAAATCTCTTTTAGGTTGGTATTATCTGGAATTGTTTTTGTTCTTTTGATTTGTATGTTTAGCTCGGTTTGTTCAAAATTCTGAAAAAATTTGTTGTGTTTTGATTTTTCTTTTGATTGCAAACTGATGTTATGTAGGTTTGACAATTGGAGAAACAGAGAGAGACATGGATCAGAGAAAAGGGAAGTGCTGGGAACTCACCATAATAACTTACGAATGCTTTCCTTTTAGGTTTTGATTATGTTTAGAGTATTTTCACTAAGAATTAATCTAGAGAGAAAACTTTATGTTGCAATTTTGCCTTAACCTCTCATTGTTGTCCTAATGTTGTGTTCAATCTTTATTTCCTATTGTCCAATAAAAGTCAAGTCCCGAAGGTGGAGGGAAACATGAGCAGCGGCAGGATAAGCGTCTTTTTGGCAAGGTATATCTTTATTAATATGTTATGCCTTTGGTTGTAAAATGGGACTTGCAACCTATATGTTACATAGTTGTCTATAAGGGTTCATTGGATAACTGTTTTTACTCTCAAATTTGGTGGACTCAAAGGAAACTATTTTTGTTCAAGCTGAGGTATGAACATCCTATTTTTCCAATGTAGCAAAACATCTATATGTTAATTTGAAGCTTCAACTTTGTGACCTTCAATGTAATTTCTTGAACAACTGAATGTGTTTGTCATTTATGTTTACAATTTGAGCTGCCTATTGGAATTGATTGCCACATAGCTTTTATGATGGCCCAGTTGTTACGATCACTTCATGCAAGCGCCTAATTTTTTTCCTTCATTTGGTTGTTTAATCATTTTAACTTTGACATGCAATGCTTACTAGGTAATCAATGAATTTCAATGCAATGGAAGAGAATGATGTACCTTTCACTTCTACCCAAGAAGCTAATCATCCACAAAGAAATTGCATTTCCATGGATTCAACTCAGATAGTTCTTAACAAATTAGATTCATGGCTTTTATAACAATGAGGAAGGAACAATGAGGTAAATATACCTCGCTCTCTGTTTTTTGTGGTGCTCCTTCCTCTTTTGCTCTCCTTTAGGTATATTTACCCTCATTGTTGTTTGAGTTTAATTTTAACATGTGATTTCAAACTTAGGAGCTCACGAGGTCAAATCACATTATTCTTATATGGTCTTTTTTCTTGCTTTCAAATCATCTCTTGATGTGTATAGTAAGAAATTTTGATCGAGTTTTGAATCTTGCTTCATCGATTTACATTTTTGTAATTTGTATACAAGGGTATTAAAAATCTATATACATGTCATGTATACTAAATTAACTATTTTAACTGTTAAGTTGCAAATGTATAAAGCAATTGTACGTAGAAATTACAAATTAATGCCTTAATTTGGTGAATTAGGTTTTCCAGCAAATGAAAGCCTACCTGTTGAGGTCAGCTTATGTTTTCCTAGAGCATCTATACAATGGGTAAGTTAATTAATTGGTACTGTTTTTTCTCCTTTTCTTCTTAAGCTGTAGAAAGCAATGCAATGCGTATTAACAAGTTTCTGATGGCTTTCAGGTGTTATTTCGAATAGATATTACAAATACTTAATAGTTGTTGATTATTGTCTATTTTCCCATTTTCCTTATAATGGGTTGTTATCTATTTGCTTTCAGGAAGACAAGTGTTTGACTTGGACAATAATGATGAAGTTGTGGCTCATCAAGAGCATGAAGTGATAGATCCTCAAGGAGAAATTTGCTTTTGATTTATATTACGATGTATTAAGTTATTGTTGATGTTGTTTTTGATGGGTATAGATATCCTACCTAGAACTTTTTAATGTTTTCCCCATATCTAGAACTCTGAACTTCTAACATTACATTATATATCATTCTTCTTTTTATTTTATTTGTTAGGGTCTCTTAAGACTTTGTAATGAATGTTAAAGACTTTTTATAGTGTTGCTCTAATTTCTATAGCTCTTAAGTTTTTTTGATAAGGCTATAACTCTTAACTTTGTTATGTATGCTCTATTTTATTTCTAACTATACTTTACTTACCATTATCAAAAATTAACCTAATGTATTTTAATTGTGGCAAATTTATTAAACTTATTATCTTTGTTGTATTTCATTAGTTTTTTTTATTTATGTTTTTATTACTTTGCAAATATTTAGGTTCATAAGTAATTAGTCAATAAACAAATTTTCCTTATATATCTCACTATGATACCAACCTTAACACACAACATGTTCAAATGTCACTTTAAGATACATTTCAAAAAGTCCTTTTAATTTCTTTGTACTTTTTCAAAGTTTCTTTCATATTGTAATCTACTATTGTTATCCATTTGAATCTTCTAAAAACACATTTTAATTGTTACAATTTGACTTTAATTAATATCAACCTAATTTTGGTTTTATAATACTTTCAAGGTCTCTAAAGCTTTGCCCGTGCATCATCGCAAATGAGCACTACTAGTGGGCTGAATGTTCTTGTTGCTTGCTCACACGCCTTTTGTAATCAACAAATATCCCATGCTCACCGTAACACCCTAAAATTTTAGTTTTCTTGTATATATTATAACTATATATTTTCCTTATCTAGAATAACAACTGCTTTGGTATCTAGAGAGTGTTTTTAATAAAAATAATTTTATCACGACTAAAGAGAAATATTATAGAAGGTTATGAAAAATTTAAGCTTAAAACTCTATCAAATTATAGCTAAAAATGATCTATCGATTGCAAATTTTATCTTGCACTAGAAAGTTCAGGACTATCTATAATAAGGTGCAGTGTTCAGGCCAGAATGATTGGAGTATGGATTGAATATCTGCTCATTGCAAACAATCATGTTATGGCAGTTGAAACGGCCTTACGCTCATGATGATAGAAATCTCCATGGAGTAGGTTGAGTATATTATTTTTAGATAGTAGACTGACTTTATTGATGGATTACAGAATAAGTGTGATATGTAGTTTATTTGACTAACTATCATTAATTAACTTCACTAGAATGTTGGTCATATTTTGCAGGATTTGGTGATTGAGTGTGGTCAATTTTCTTAGTCTTGATTGAGTTTGTGTGTTATGTCTATATATTATTAATTATTACTTGTGATTGTATACTATTATGTGTAACTTTTGTAACCATCGTGTTGCAAACTTGTGTCTGAGTATTTCATCTCTTACATTTCGGATGATGGATGGGCGACCTTTGGGTCACTCGGGGCACAAACAGATTAGATTTCTAGAGAAGAGGGCACTCCCATCTAGGAAATTGATCCAGTAGCTCAAACCCTAACTTATAATGGTCACGTGCAGACGACTGATGGAATTAGGGGAGTAGCAATGACCTCGATTACGTCTATTATGACTCTAGGGATCGAGCTACCCATGGATAGAATGATAGAAGCATTGATACGGATGTAGGGATTCACGATGTAGTAGCACTTTTCGGTCTTTGTAGTCCCCGAAGTCCCAGTTCCTGTCGTACCTGAGTGGGAACCGTCTGATGGTGCCGATAGTGATGGAACCAACAATAATATCCCCAATGGTTACCATTAGTATCTACTAGCAGGATACCTGTGCATACGCACAGGTGCTGTCATGTTCTTTTTATGAATGAACTTATATAGTATTTAAGTAGTCTGAACAATATCCCGTGAAAATAAAAACAAATTTTAAGTAGATAAAAAAGGAGTTTCAAATAAAAAATAGATAAATATTTAAATCTAAAAATATAAAAGTATTATTTAAAAACAATTGTGCATTTATCCAGGTGTTTTTATATATCGATCATGATATTTTTATATATACGTATTGTTATCCGTGTTTTTATATATATCGGTCATGACTATCACATTTTTATATATATATATATATATATATATATATATATATATCATTGTAGTTATCCCTGTATTTTTTTATATATCAGTGCAACTATCTCGTGTTTTTTATGTATCAGTGTATTTGTCTCATAGATTAAATTGGTTATTTGAGTTGATTAGTAGATTATAGTAGATAGTAAAAGATAGATAGTAGATGATCAATAAGAAATAATTATCCCTTGTTTTATATATATCAGTGACAATTATTTGTCTTTTTTAGGTATTAATCAGTTTAAATAGTCATTAAGCTTTCTTGTTTGTTTAGATAGTAGGTTTATAATAAACTTCAAAAATTATAGTTATCAATGAGAAATATTAATCTCATGCTTTTATATATCAACTACTTGATTATCCGTGTTTTTTTATATATTAGTGCAGTTATCTCGTGGTTTCAATTGATTATTTTAGTTGATTAGTATATTATAGTAGATAGTAAAAGAGAGATAGTAGTTTGTCGACAAAAAATATTTATTTTAAATATTAATCAGTAGTTTAAATAGTCAGTAAATCTTCTTGTTTTTACATAGTAGGTTTATTGTAGTCTTCAATATTTTAATTATCAATGACAAATATTATCCTTTGTTTTTTTATATATAAGTGCAGTTATCCCATGTTTTTTATTTATCATTGCATTTATTTCGTAATTTCACTTAATTATTTTAGTTGATCAGTAGATTATAGTAGATAGTAAAATATAGATAGTATATGATCAATAAGAAATATTTATCCCATGTTTTTTATATAACAGTGACAATTGTTTGTCTTTTTTAGGTATTAATCAGTTTAAATAGTCATTAAGTCTTCTTATTTTTTTAGATTTATGTTTATAGTAGTCTTCAAAAATTATAATTATCAATGACAAATATTATTCCCGTATTTTTTTATATATCACTGCAGTTATCCCGTATTTTTTATATATCAGTGCAGTTATCTCGTAGTTTCAATTGATTATTTTAGTTGATTAGTAGATTATAGGGTAAAAGTTAAATAGAAAATTATCAATAAGAAATATTTGTTTAATATTAATTAGTCGTTTAAATAGCCACTAAGCCTTCTCGTGTTTTTAGTTAGTAGGTTTATATATATCATTGCAGTTATCCCGTGTTTTTTATATATCAGTGTAGTTATCTCGTAGTTTCGATTGATTATTTTAGTTGAATAGTATATTATGGTAGATAGTAAAAGAGAGATAATAGATTATCAATATAAATATTAATCAGTAGTTTAAAAAGTCTTTAAATCTTCTTGTATTAATTTAAGGCTTAAATAGTGATTACCCCCCTGCAAATATCAACTTTATCCATATACCCCCCCTGTAAAAAGAAAACTTTTAAAATAAACCTTGCAAATATTAATTGCTTACAATTACCCCCCTCTTTGTTAGTTAGAGTTAATGAGAGTTAACTCTATCTTGACTAGGATGACAAATGGACTCCACATTGGCATGACACGTAGATCTTTGCTTATACACGTGTTATGTGAGTCACTCTTCACTCTCCTCTCACTCTTCACTCTTCTCTCACTCTCTACTCGAGAGACATTTTCATCTCGTCTCTCACTCTTCACTCACTCGGATACAATGGGTTGATTTCTTCAATCTTCACGATTAGGATTCGTTTACACTTGAAGAGCGAAAGCGAAGGAGCGAAGTGAAAGCTCACTCTTCTCTCGATCGTTTGGTGCGAAGGCGAAAGCGAGCGAAGGAGCGAAGACAAAGCTTCAGTGTTGATCTAGGGTTTAGGCGAGGCGAAGGAAAGAAGAAGGAGCGAAGACAACAACAAAGCAGAGCTTGTGAGAAAAAGTACTACTACGGGTTTGCAGATTACTCTCTCTCTCTCTTTCACTATTTATATTTGCGAGAAGATGGTTAAGTCGAGAGAAGAAGAGTGAATGAGGAATGAATGAAGAAGAAGATATGAACCCTAATTATCATCTACGTGTCATCCTAGTCGGCATAGAGTTAACTCTGTTAACTCTAACTAAATGAGGGGTAATTGTAAGCAATTAATATTTGCAAGGTTTATTTTAAAAGTTTTCTTTACTGAGGGGTATATGGATAAAGTTGATATTTCTGGGGGTAATCACTATTTAAGCCTTAATTTAAATATTAATATTAATCACTAGTTTAAAAAATATAATTATCAATGACAAATATTAATCCTTTGTTCTCGTGTTTTTTATTTATCATTGTAGTTATCACGTAGTTTTAATTAATTATTTTAATATATTAGTAGATAGTAAAATATAGATAGTAGATTATTAATAAGAGGTGATAGTAGATTATCAATAAGAGTGTAAATAGATTTTAGAGAGAAAATGGAAGATAATTTTAGTAGAGTACTTTAAGTATAGTGTTTGTATAAATTTAGAAATTTTGTTAAAAAAACTAAAGTGAAGTGAAGAGAATGAGAAGAATTGTTTATGGAAAAATAAAAGTAAAGTAAAAAGAAAAAAAAGGAAGAAAGAGAGTGTAGGGGAAAAATGAAAAAGGAATGAAGAGAGTGTAAGAAGAAAGATAATAAAGTAAGAAAGAGAGTGTAAGATAAAAGTAAAAAGGAGGAAAGAAAAAAAGAAGAAAGAGAGTATAAGAAGAAAAAGAAAAAAAGGGTAATGATATTAGATATTAGAGATCTAAAGTGGTAATTTTGTAGGTAATTTGTTTTTATAAATAGATATTAGATATTAAATTAGATGGGATGTTGGTTTTTTTTTATCACTTTTTGAGAATAGAGTATACGAGTTTTTTGGGGATTTAGACCGGTTGTATTCTCTTATAAATCTATATTTTGAGGCAGTAATTATCAGGTATTTCGTTATATTAACATGACTACTTAAGACTCAGCTTGATTGGTGATAGGTATAACCTCATAGGACTTAACTACTTTTTGGGTATTCTTAGATATGGTACTTAGTTGTTGATATTTTGTAAGCCTAAGGGCATGACCATGACATGATAGGTGCTGACCTCTATATATATTTTAGGACTTAACTAAACTCATAGGACTTAACTAATATCGTTCTATCATTGTGACTAGGGATGGCAAAACGGGTTTGGCCCATCGGGCTGGCCCGCTAACCCTTAAAAAAAGCGGGCGGGCCGGAGATATTGGGGCCATGACCCGCTAAGACAAATCCGCCAAAAGGAAAAAAACCGCGAGCTAAAGCAAAGGCGGGGCGGGTCGGCCCGCCAACCCGTTTTTTATTTTTTCATTATTTTTTTATTTTTTAAATAATAAAAAACTATAATGATTTATAGTATTAGTGTTTCTTCACCTTAATGATAGTGTTTTTTGTTTTGAGTTCTATACACTTATGAGGTTATCTTTCTGCAATCTGAACATTAAGATATTATGATGATTTCTTATCTTTGGTTTTAACATGTTATTAATTACTAGTTATCAACGAAATGGATCATTTGCACTAACATTGAAGATTAGAATTTAGATGTTTCACTTTTGTTTTGTTAGAAATTGTTATGTTTTGTTAGCCAATGTTATATAATTTGAATCTGTAGACTTTGACGTTGTACTTATTATGGTTTTGGTTCTTAAAAATATTTATTTTGGTTGTTTGATGGTTAATCCTAGTTATCAAGCAATCAAAATACTAATTCGATTGCTTTAAGATCTTCTAGGTGACATTTCTTAATGGTTAATCCTAGTAATTCCAATGCTATTATTGTTTTATACTTTTAGTTGCTATATAGTTAATCCTAGTAATTCCAATGCTATTATTGTTTTATACTTTTATTTTGAATATATCAAGAGTATTTAAAGTAAAAATTTGTTAAAAATGCTTTATAAAAAATCTATTTTAAAAAGCAAGTGAAAAATCTTATTGAAATTGAAATGTTCAAAATATATAAGTTTTTGTTCAAAAACTTTGAAAAAAATATTGATAGCGGGCGGACCGCCAACCCATGATCCATCACTTACTTAGCGGCGGGCGGTCTTTTGAACTCGTCGTTTTTGGCGGCTAACTTCGCCCGCCCGTTTTTAGCGGGCCGAAGGCAAAACGGGCTGGGTTGGGTCGGGCCGGCCCGTTTTGCCATCCCTAATTGTGACGATGTATATCAAATTTCATAAAATTTGGATATTCATAGGCGTGTTATTTAACAAAACACTTTTACTTATCTTTTACATAACATATTAGCCATCAAAATAAAGTAGTGCGATGGAGTATCAAATAATTTTTTATTTGAATGAAATTTGATATATATATGATCTCAAAGATAATATAATGTTATTCAACGGTCGAATTGATAAATTTCATTGTATCCGCGAAGTTATTAGTTGGTGTAAGTCACTAAGTTTGACACCTAGTGTCAACGGATCCTGATTATATATATATATAATGGTTATATGATATGATTTTACTTTATAACTACTAAGGTTTTAGAAAATCCATATCGAGAATAAAACAATGTGTTTTGAAAGAATTAAAAATGGAATTATTACTTGTGTAGCACCACTTCTTAAGGTTAGAAAAAGGGGGTGTTATACTCATATAGAGAACGCCAAACAGCCTCTCCTATCCAGTAGGGACGAGACTATTTATGCCAAATTCATTGTCATAATACAACATGCAACCAGACACACATCAATCAATTCTTTTATGGTATATTTGGTATAACTGAAATAGGGGCCCAATTTGACATCAACTCAATTTAATTTCAAAGGAACTCAACCTAATTATTCGAACAAAATCAATTAGGAAACAATTGCTTTACTTAGATTAGGCTGTTGCTTGCAAGTAGGGGTGGACAGGATTTTTGGACCCGCCCGAAACCGCAATACCCGAAAGTACATTGCCTCTTTCGGACTACACAAATCGGGTGTCAGGTACCCAAATACTTAAAATCGGTTTCTTTTGGGTAAGTATGGTGGAATCGGTATTAGAAGGTGAATCCATTGATACCCGATGCGAGCCGAAACTTTCATATTATAAAGTAATTCTCACTCTTTCCTATGCTAATCCTGCACACTCATGCTGCATTTGTCAGACTCATACACACGTCCCATTAATAAAAATAAAACAATGACAAGTTGCACCTAAAGTCTGCAATTTGCAGTTGCTTTCGGCAGTGTAGGTGTGTGCTGTAGCCTATTCTGATAAACAAACAGCGTATATTTATATTTATAAAGTGTTAGAGAAGAAAAGTTTGACCGTGTGAATTTGTAATGTATTAATATTAAATAATAAATCATATTTGTAATTGGTTATTTATGTAAACTGTAAAGTACAACTACTTCGTCTCCTTCCTCAGCGTTTTCACCATTTTTGATCTTCCAAGTTTCTTTTTCACCTCCGGACCATTTTTTTCTCTGAATGCATTCAAAAGTTACAAAAGCTTCAAACCGAAAATATCCACCCGCGGAAACCGCCACCCGCCTAAACCGCCACCCGCTTAAGCGAAGCTCTCAAAAGCGGTCGGAGATGGATGCAATATCTCCTTCTCGGTTTTCAATCGGATGAGCCTCTAACGGCCAGAATCGGCCGTAATAGCCGATGTCCACCCCTACTTGCAAGGCTCTGGTTGTGTGTGCATGTGTGTCGACCCTACAAATGAAGTGCCATATTCACCTGCCTTTAGGTCAAATTGTACATGCTTATTTTGAATTAAAAAAATATAAAAGTATCATTTTGATGGGATGCAATATTATTCTTTTAATCAAGTAATGGAACACGAGGTAAAAATGCCTTAATTTGGAGGGAAAAAAACCAAACAAAACCAAAAAAAATAATTATTTTCCTAAACAACCCACCTTTTAGATTAAATACCAAACTAAGCCACTTTTTTTTTCTTTGGTGAACTCGCTTCCCCACCCCTAGTTCACCAAAGAAATTTTGCAATTTTTTAAAATCCTTTGTAGAACTCGCCCCACCCCTAGTTCTCCACATGGTTTTTTAATTTTTGATTTTCTTGTATTTTATTTTATTAAAATCTAAATTTATTTAATTTAATTACAATAATTAATTTAAATAATTAGAATAATTAATAAAATTATTTATAAAATAATTCTTTGTAAAAATACGGTAAATAATTAAGATATTAATAAGTGGAGCAGAATTTAATATTCGATAAAAACAAAAGGAAAAACACAAATTGCAAAAATACAAGCATAGGAAATTTAAAACGAAACAACAGGAAAACATAATACAACCTAGTTCTACTTAGAACTACTACTACTACCTCTAATTCTACGGCGGAGGTGTTCGACAGATTCTTCTGTTTCGACGAACAATTCGAGATAAGGTTCAATGAAACCTTGGAATTCTTCATGTTTCTCAAACATTTGACGAACGTCTTCGTCATTCTTGATAGGCTTAAGGCACTTCTGAATACGATTACGTGGGTTCCAGCTGCTGATGTAGGGGGATTCACATTCGATTTTTTTAATTTCTTGCTGAACACCATCTAGTTTCACATTTTTTATTAGTTTTTCTTTCAATTCTGCGAATGTGATGTTGTTCTTAAGCACGAAATGTTTAGTTTTGATTCACGACTATGAATCAGCGGATCGAATGGTCGTCCCGGGACTGTTAGTCATCGATACTCAACTTTACGAGTGCGTAAGTATGGGTTGTTGTGGTGCGGGTGGTGGTGGTTGAAGAAGATGCATGATCTCTTACAGAGTTTGTCTTGTGTTCACATACTGACTCTAAGATTTGTCGCCCCATCGGAGCGTTAGCTAGATGTTCCATCATTGCGCGGGCGTCCTCGTCGCCGGATCTCCATGGTGAATTTGGGCGGTCCCATCATCTCTACAATTGAACTTTACAAGCGTATCGATCGGCGTCTTTACGCCACGCTCCTGCAGGCGAATCTTCCTCTCGGCCTTCTCCTTGAGTTGGGCGAATGTGATGTCCTTATTCATCCTGCATAACACATGGTTAGGACAACGAAACACAGCGCCATGTTCGTCGGTGGTAGACATGAAGAGGCGGTTAGGAATTTGTCGTTTAGTCTGGGGTTTGCACCTGTTGCCATTCCATTGTAGCGGGTGGGGCGATGGTTTTTGGGAAGAAGCGAGAGAAGAGAAGATGAGTCGGAAAGGCAAGGGTAGGTTGAGGGTAAAGCGGTGGTGTTAATGTTAGTGTAATTTGAGAATGTATTTATAATAGGCGTGATCGTGTGTGAGCCGTTGATCTAGGGTGATCATGCAGTTGATTGTAGGGTTTAGTGTCGGCAAAATCTAGGCCGTTAAATTGTATCGGCAAAATCTTGGCCGTTTAATAATGTCGGCAAAATCTAGGGCGTTAAATAATGTCGGCAAAATCTAGGAACATTCAATAAAAAAGGCCCTATGCACACTCGCACAATGCGGCATGCACACTCTCTGCACTATGCACACTCGCACAATGCACACTCTGCACAATGTACACTCTGCACAATGCAAAGACTACGCACAATGCGAAGACTCTGCACAATGCACACTCTGCACAATGTACACTCGCACAATGTACACTCTGCACAACGCATTATTAAAGATTGAAGATAAAATATTTAATAAGTGATCCAACTTAATTAAATGTGACTTAACATTAAAACCTTAAATTTAATAATTGACAAAAATACCACTTGTTAATTTTGAAATACAACTTCTGAAACTAATAATACATTAAACAACATTGACTAGTTTACATTGCGGTTAGGCGATTATTTTTGTTGTGACCCTCATTTCTACAAATTCGCATCTTTTGAGTGCGGGTTTCGTTCTCTTTGATCCATCTCTGCATGCGAATCTGAGTAGCGTGGGCGGCCCTTTTTATCTCTTCTTTTAGTTGGATCATGCTATAGTTCAATCGTATTGAAATCGGGCCATGAGGTCTCGATAGGTAAGGGTGGGAACTCCACAATGTAAGTATTGAAAACATGATGCATTGTGTAGGGTGGATCAACAAACCGCAAGTGGTCGAAGCGCATTTAGAGCATCTTTGCGATGGCATGTGAACATGGGTAATGAAGGGCACGGAATTCCCCACACTCCACGGAGTTTTGATCGAAGTCGACCACAAATGTGGTCGCGCAGTCTACTTGTGTGTGGTGGTCGTGTTCTTCTTCGAACTCGGAACAATTGCTCGCACGATCGTGAATTGCGGACGGTGTGCGTTTGTGACACTTTGATGTTTTCAAAGCAATGTTTTTCATCAATGTTTGAGAGAACATTGTTCGGATGCCATCATCGCTTTGTGCTTGTGTTCCCCGTTTCACAAAGATCTCGTTCATCCTAAAATATGTTGCATCTATTAATGAGCGGATCGGGAGATTCCGCACCCCTTAAGGACATTGTTGATGCACTCGCAAGGTTTGTTGTCAAGTGCCCCCAACGGAAACCTCCATCTCGCGATATCAACAAGCGCATTGCGGGTTAATGTCTTCAACCCGATTCACGCCATCGGGACCTACTACGTCGCAATTTTATTTTTGTAGTGATTAGGTGATCTCTCCGTCATTGAGTATCTTTGAAGCAAGTAAAGTAAGATGTTGGTAATTATGGAATGCAAAATACATAATAAAAAATTAATAAAGTTTCAAAGATCTTGACCCATATTGCGAGATGTTTCTGGCGGGAGTGTTCTTAAAGTGTCTCATGAAGTTACGTGCTATGTGGCGGATACAGAATACGTGTTTCGGTTGGTGTTTAAAGCGCCTAACAACACTTTTGATAGACTCGTGTCTATCCGATATCAAATAGAGTCCTCTCTGTGGTGTCACAAATTGTCTTAAACGAGATAGGAAGAAATACCAAGCCTCATTGTCTCACCTCGACAATCGTGCATACGCAATTGGGAAGGTTCTGTTTCTTCCGTCTTGTGCGATTGCCAAAAGAAGGACCCTTTGTACCTACCATACAACCATGTTCCATCAATGCAGACACCACCTTTGGTTTGCAGATTTTAAACCCTTGTATGCGGGCCAAAACTCCAAAAGATGCGGTGGAAAACACCTTTGTTGGTGACTTGTTGTTCGTTCTCATAGAATGGTTTTGTTTGTACCGATCGATAAGCGTGCACGGTATATAGTGAGAGAAACCCACTAGGCATCAGGTTACCTCTTTGTAAAGAGTCTTCCCAATTACAGTATACTTTTTCGATTGCTTTTGTTTAGCAATCCAAGCCTTCTGTAGGAACTCGTAATACGTGAATCGCTCCTAGGCGGTGTGGGCTGGTCTCATCTTCTTCGTTAATACTTTAATGTATTATTAGTTTGACAAGTTGTATTTCATAGCAAAGAAGTTGTATTTTTATGACTTATTAAATTAAGGTTTTAATTAATGGTCTACATCTTACGAAACATCGTTTAATGGCCTAGATTTTGCCGCAATTTTTAATATCTTCATTTTTTACCACAATTATTTTATAAATAATTATTCTAATTATTTAAATTAATTATTGTAATTAAATTAAATTAATTTAGATTTTAATTAAATTAAATACAAGAAAATTAAAAAACCCTTTGATGAACTAGGGGTGGGGGGGGGGGGGCGAGTTCATCAAAGAAAAAAAAAAGTGGCTTAGTTTGGTATTTAATCTAAAAGGTGGGTTGTTTAGGAAAATAATTATTTTTTTTGGTTTTGTTTGGTTTTTTTTGCCTAATTTGGGCTTCGATTATAACTAATTAAACCAATACAAAAGAAAAAGTTTTCAGAAAATTCACGAAGCTCGCACAAATTTTAAATCACGTATTCAAATTATAAGTCATACATTAAAATTATGGATTACAATACTCGTTCAAAATCTAATTCTGTTTTTGAATTCTTTTGATATGATTTTGTTTTTTTAGTTGTGCTTTTATTTTTTTTAATTTTGTTTGGCTGTTTTGCTCTCTTGCCTTGGGTTTTGGTCTAATCCCCCATTGGTTTCGCTTTTGTCTTCGTTTTTTTTTTTTCTAATAAATTCATTTTTCTTTGATTAAAAAAAAGTAAAAGACAAAGAATATGTTTAGAAACTAAATTATGAGTCTATATTATTTCTTTAATTATTATTAAAACACCAATGCTATATAGCTCAGAAATGTGACAAAAAATGTTACAAATATACTGATATACATACACCGTATCTCCCCTAGTTATTTTTTTATTATTTTTATTGTAAAGAAATTCTTGAGGCCAAGCCTCACATGATATATTTGTCAAAATCTCTGTAGCATTTTTTGTCAAAATAACATTATTGAGTTCCAACTTAGAAAAAATGACCCAACATTGGTACAAAGTAAAAACTGCAGTACAATTTGATAAGAGGAATAATAAAACGTGGTAAATGCAAAATACATAATACTTTACTGGAGCCTGCTGGATTTAGTTGGGTTTTCAGAGTTTAGAAGTAGTTGGCTCAATATCTTCATAAAACAACTTCTTCAGAGTATCTAAATGTAAATCTTGCAAACAAATTGCCACATTAAACCCATCACCATTCCCATCATCAATCAAAAAAGCCTTACCATCAGAATTAATATTCCCAGGAACCATACAATCAGGTTTCCCCCACCCAAAATCCGTTTTATTAAACGGGAAATTAGTCCAACCAACAACATACAAATTCGGGTTCCCTCCTATTTCTCCATTCTTCTTACCAAACTTATAAAACGTATCTTTCAACAAATTTAAATCCTTCTGATTAGCCACATAATCAAGAGCAGATCTTACATACTCATCATTCACTTTTTCAATCGCTTCTCTCACTTTCCCAACCGCAAACCTCAAAGGCTTCTCCATAACATCATCAAATGAACAAGTTTGTGTGACTGTAGGAAAAGTAGCATTTCCAAAATAAGTACGAGGTAGAGGTGGATTTAACCGGTTTCTACAGTTAACCAAAGTAGTTAACCTTGTTGGTTGTTTCTCATTTCCCTTAACATAACGTACCTTACAAACACACCTCCATATATATCCACTTATAACCTCAAAACTAGTAAAATTACGTCGTACCTTGTCATTGTTGTTGTTGGCTTTGTTCTTGAGTTTCTCAACTTGATTTTTCGTGAGTTTGAAGATGGCAGTGGTATAAAGTGGTTTTGTGGTTACCTTTGTAAAGTTACCTTCCCAAAGGGGTGGTGGATAAAATTCAAGATGTTGAAAACGTGGTGGAAAATGAAAGCTTCTTCGTGAATCTAAAACGGTTGGATCAAGAAAAGGTATTAAACTCGAATCTAATCTCTCTCCTCTTGCTAACTTTGCCCACGAACTCATGAAATTTGCAGCAGAAGACCCATCAAGTAGAGGACGACCGAATAGAACACCAAGAGTGATGGAACCACAAGGGAAACTTGTGAACTGGACTGCCAACAAAGGAACATCCTCAATTGGGACATCATAGTCAATTGTTGGTACGAGGTTTTGTTGTGGGGTGTTTTTGAAAGTGAGGTTAGAAGTAGCTTCTAAGAGGAGTGCACCTTTTGAGTTACAAATGAGTTGTAAACGGCCTCCTTGGATCCAAGATAATCGACCAGCGAAGGGATAGTAATGAGTGAGTGTTTTGCTGAGGGAAGTTATGAGAATATGAATAAAAGGGATGGTAGTGTTACTGTTACTTGAGGTGTAGAGATAGAGCTGAGTACTGTGGTTGGTGAGCTTTATATGATCACAGAGAGAAAGAGAGAGTGTTGATGATGGTGTTGTTTCAGAGGGGATCACTGTGTATGAACGCTTGATGCTAACCATCTTGTTCTTGTTTGTTTTTTTCTTTGCTTCGTTCTTGTCGATGCTATATATGCTACTAGTGCTTCTGAACGCTTGATGCTGATGGATCACTGTGAATCACATGGGGTAATTAATAATCATACCTGTCCTCTTTTATGATACTGTCACGGAAAAAAGGGTAAAACATGGCAAAAAGATTTGTGTTAGTTTGTGGGGCAGTCAATAATTCTAGAAACAGTTTGAGATGTGATAAACGGTATCAAAACAGCAGACCTCCGTCATTGAGTTGTCATGCTTCTAGACAGTGGTAGGTCTAGAAATTTTATATTGTTGGAAAAAAAAATAGTCTAGTATCTTTTTTTAAAAAAATTAGATAAATATTTATAAAATATATAATTTCATGATAAACAAAAGTAAATACTCAACTAATTAACAAAAAATAAAAATTTATTTGGTCTTTGAGAAATTAAAAGTATAAATAGTTTTTAAATATCAATCAAATTAGTCATTTTAAAATAATTTTATGGATATTTTAGTCAACCAAAAATATAGCTTGGCTAATAGGTCTCTATTTTTCGTAAACAATTTTTTTGAGTCATTACTCCTTAAAAATCAAAATACTTAAATTTTTCATTGTGTATATTTAATACTAGAAGAGACTGGAACAATAAAAATTTGAAGAATATAAGAATAAGTTTGTATGTTTTATACCTTCATTTAAAAAATAGTTAGCTCATGGGGCAACCTCTCTTTTTTATTCCGAGTAGGTAGTTGAGTTGGGGAGCTAAGGAATACCGAAGAAGTGCACTAAAGAAGTGCAAATAGGAGATCTCGGGTTCAAACCCGGGAAACAGATCAACCTTAGCGCGTTTTGGCCATAGGTAGTGTTTTCTTTGAAAACACTATTCAGTGTAAAGGAAATTAGTAGCGTTTTTAGCAAAAAGACGCTACCCATTCTCAAAAGGCACTAAGATAATGAGTAGCACTTTTCCTGAAAACACTACTAAAGCGATTAAAGCGATTAATTTTTAATTTACATTAGCAGTGTTTTTTCTTTAAAACACTACCTTTTTGGCTGATTTTTTTAAATTATTTTTTTTGTTTTTGTTTATTCTCTGTGTTAATTACAAAATATAAATCCATTTCTTTGCACACGCTATATTGTGGATCCACCATTGCTTCTAGGTCATATCAATATGTCATTAGCTAAACACCAATAGTTCAACCTCATGAATTGTAGCAAACAAAACTCATGACTAATTACGGTGAGAGCGGATCCTCTGCATTACCCCAATTATTGGCAATTACCAATACTTTTATTAACAGCTCGGCATGTGGCTTTAATGATATTGAATGGCTGAGATTTTTTATCAAACATTGAATGGCTGAGATGAAAAGTTCTTATATCTTTTTTATTTTTAAAAGAATTAAAAAAACTCAAATCCATATGTGACGTTGTAAGTAGCAGCTCCTCCTCTCTTATTGCTCTGTCGCCGATCTTGCTTCGCTGTAGGTCTCTTACTCCGCCGCCGATCTTGCTTTGTCGACACCGCCACCTCTCATTGATGCTTCGACCTTTCTCGACACCGTTCTTGCTGCTCTGTCGTCATTCCTCCTCCGTCATCGTTCTTGCTCCGCTGCCATTCTTTCCTGACGCATTTGGGGTTGTGCCTGAGGTTGTAAATGTGGTTGGGGATGATACGACAATGGTTGGAGTTTATTATGCAGTTGCATTTACTGAGGATGGCCATATTGAAGGTGTTGATTATGCAATTGTGACTTAGGTAGTTATGATTTGTGTGAATATATGACTTGACAGAAATAGTCTTGTTTTGATGATTGACAAAAGAAGTCCTAAAAGGTCAAAATTGCAAAAAGCGGAAAAGGAGATCAAGCTCTCAAGTCAAGATTTGTTTGGTTATATAATTTTTATTTTATGTCCTAGGATATATGTGTAAGTGGGATTAAAACTCTCTAAAATAAAATATATCACACACTCACATTAATCTTCATAAAAATATGTTTTGCATGAAAATATTTTTAAAGCAATTAATAATTGATTAGAAATAATCAATTGTGTGGGAAAGAATTTTTTTTTTCATGTTGGCCTTTTTTTAATGTGCTTCACGTAATTTCTTCTTTATGGCCAAATCCTATATTATCCTTTTTGAACACACCAAATCCTATATTATCCTGCTTTGTATAAAGTGAGTTAATATCATTTTTTTAATAATGTTAAAGAAATGACTATGAATTGCATAATTCTGATGGCAACGGACATATTGAATTAAATGCCATAATCTTTTTTCCAACGGTCGTTTTCTATTTCCCTTTCGAATAATTTCAAGCTTTTAATTGAAAAAAGGCACCCGTTGCCAGATGATGATAATTGTTTTTAAAATGTTACCGTTGGAATCTTAAATAATCCTAATTTTTCGTTGCTCTTTTTTTTTTTAAAATAAGCAATTGTTGATTATTTATATCTTCAAATTGGATGGTTGAGGGTCTTCTTAGACTACTTTTGTTTGTGCATAGCAATTTGAAACGGTATGTGAGTTTCCTAATTGTGTTAGAGCCACTAATAGATTTATTCGAATAGAATTAAATATCCTTTTAGCGTGAATTAGAGTTGGGTTAATACAAACTAGCTAAGGGGTGAGTTGATCAGACTCCTTGAGTTATGATCAGTAGAGAGTTGTTTGAAATGTTTGTTAGTAACTAGAGCCTTGCTTAGTTACGTTTGTTTTGATTTGTGTTCTTGGTTTTGATTTTGATTTGACATATGGATCGGTTACCCTATAGCTAGTGACTTAGGGTTATAGGCTGACCATGTTTCTGGTTTAGTGTATGGGTTGGTTTCCCTTCGAGTGTATGCTTAAGACTATGGTTTAGTCTTATGATTAGTTTGATACAAAGGAGTTTTTATAAACACATAATTATATCTTTTGCTAGTTTTTCTCATTTCTGGACATACGGGGTAGAGGGTGTCACACTATTCAATAGCGTGCTAATCGGGATATTTACTCTATTTCTTAGCCTACAAAACGTTATTTACTTTTGAGTTTTATACTTTACGGTACTCCAAAGGTTGGGAAATTTTCTCTATTCAATAGCAAAAAGAAGCATAACTGTTAGTATACTCCAAATATTACTTTTGTGATCTTTGTTCCTTTCATCCATCTAGACTATAACTTTACTGTTAATATTTCACCCTCTTGAACTACAAAACTACAAAACTATATTCACATTTTCTGTTTCCACTCTAAATAAACTACAAAACTGCCTTTTGTTTTCATTATGTTTTCACTTTTCAATGATTTGTACGTGGGAACAAAAATATGGTTTCAAGTAGGAAGGGAGGAGAGGGATAAATAGGGAGGAAGAAATGGTGAGGGTAAAATAGGAAAATATATCCAAGTTAGCAATTTAAAATAAAAGAAAATAACAAAAGGGTATTTTTGAAAAAAAGTTATTTTGCAGGTACTTTTTTAAAAATCAAATATGTCAATATGGATCTATGTTAGTCACGTTAGCAAATGCTAACTGAATATTTAATAGAAGGGTATTTTTTAAAAAATGTTATTTTGCAGGGACCTTTTTAAGAAAAATAAATTGCAGGGACTTATTTAAAAAATAGCTACATTTACAGGGACGAAAAACATATTTAAGCCTTAATTTTTTTTCACTAAATCGTTAATTGAGGAACGAAATTTGTGTATGAAAACATTTAAAAAATTTCCCAAACGCTAAAATACCCCAAAACACATTACTTTGCATCACACTATACGTATTTTGTCACAAAAGTATTTTATTTTTGTTAAAGACCGATTATTGAGGACTGAACTTTGCGTATTTGAACATCTAAAATTTTTTTGCACTCTAAAGTATCCCAATATAGACAACATAGTGTCACACTTTACATATTTCTACTCTCTTGTTTGTAATTTTAGAGGCTTAATTGACCAAAAAAACACATCTAAATACCAAAATAACTAAGAAAAGACGTATTTGAGTAGCAAAATAACCAAGAAAAGACATATTTGAGTAAAAATGAATTAAAAATAAAATAAATAAACAAACATTTTTAAAAAAATAATCATTAAAATATTTAAAAAGGAGTGGGGTTTGCCACGCAGTCCAACAGAAGGACCGTGTTCGCTTTATATATAGAGATTGGCTTAAATATGTTTTTAGTCCCTGCAAATATAACGTTTTTTATTTTATTCCTTGTAAAAAAATAATTTAAATAGCTCCTTGCAAATATCAACGTCTACTGTTTTAGTCCATCCGTTAACTTATCTGTTAAAAAACACTGATGTGTTAGTTTTTTGTCGTTCATGACATTCCCATGTCATATTTTTCCATTTCTTTTTATTTAAAAAGCTGAGTTGGATTAGCCATCTCCTTATTGTCTTCAACCTCCAACCCCCTACCTCCATCACCTTGCTATCTCAACCTGTGCTTACTCACCCTCTATGCTCTCTTTCGTTTTCTCGGTGTGATTACATGTGGTGTGTGTGAGCTTGTATACCATATGAGGATGCACAGTTTCCAACATAAATTTGACATCCCTATGCCTTTTTATTTTAAAAAACCCTAGATTATGTTCCAAACCCAGAACTATGTTTCAAACCCTATTTTTTTTTTTCAATTTGGGGATGAAGTTGAAGGGAAGGAAGAGGCAAGGGGAGAGGGACTGAGGGAGAAGAGAGAGTGGGCGAAGGGAGAGAGAGATCGTAGCGGTGGTAATGGTGGTTCCTTCTTATCAAGATTTATTCTGGCCATATCACAACCGAAAAATACTTTTCTTTTCTTAAACTCATCCATTTGTCTATCAATTTTAGCTCTTAAAGTTGTATCAGGCAATAATGTATCCATTACATTTATTAAGCTCTTTCTTACTTCAGTGTCAGCTCTAAATTTAGGGCCATATTGTGTTTGCGCATTAAGGAAGTAGGTTACACCATGTAAAGGCTAATGGAGCTTTGAAGTAGGGTAAGAAAATCACAAATTTCATTTATCAAAGAACTTCATTGATGCAAAGTAGAAATCAATGAAGTTCTTTGATAAGTGAAATTTGTGATTTTCTTACCTTTAGGAACTTTCGCTGCATGATAATCTCCTCCTTAGCACTATGCATTGCTTCATACACAAACCCCATTGTTGGTTTCTGATCAAAGTCAACCAAACAAAGTACCTTAACATTCTAATCAAACTATCAGTGTGCTCATGCAAGCATCCTAATGTAAGGTAAGATGTGGCAAAACGAGTTGCACCCGACCTTACTAATTATCTCTATTTTGTGTGTTGATGCAAAGTAGAAATCAATGAAATTATTTGATAAATGAAATTTAATTTTCTTACCCTTAGAAAATTTCGCTGCATGATAATCTATGCTCATCAAATCTTCTAATGTCAAATCATTAGAGTGAGAAGCACAATTTGTCAAATACAAATGTGGTCTTTTCTTCGTTGACAACTCACCGACCAATACACAATTAGCTGCATTATCAATCACTACAAGGACAACATTTTTTTTCCAATCTCCTCAACCATCTCAGTTATCATTTTGAAGATTACCTCACCTGTTTTGGACATGTGAGATGTATCTACAGGTTTCAAGAAGACAGTGCCTTTAGGAGAATTCACTAAGAAGTTCATAACTGACCTCTTCCTCCTCCTATCCGTCCACCCATCAGTCATGGTTTTTTTTGGACCTCCAACATCATACAATATACCCCCACCAAAAAAATTAAACCCATTTTACCCCTGTAAAAATGCACTACGGAATTACCTGTCGTTTGAGGTAATTTCGTTTAAAAAAAAAGGAGTCGGAATTAACATAATTTCGTTTGCACTAATTTTTTGCCTACGGATTTATGTCTAAAATAGATAATTCTGTTGTTCAAAAATAAAAAAAATGAATTTATCTATTTTAGAGATAAATCTGATGCCTAAAAAGAGCCAACGGAACTATCTCTAAAATAGATAACTCCATTTTGTTATTTTTTTCTAAATAAATCCGTTTTTTTAAAATATATATATATATATATATATATATATATATATATATATATATATATATATATATATATATAAATATATATATATATATGTTAAAAAATTATAATTAATTTTTTTAAAAAATAAAATAAAATAAAATAGATATGGCTATTGGTGACCCTTTGGTTCTGTTTGATGTGTAGATATTCGTTACAGGTGATAATGTTGTACGCCGGGTAGGTAGTTTAGGCTAAAAATCGGCCAAGCAACCTACTTCGATTTCTCCGAAACCACAACCATTAATTCCGAAAAAAATACAGATTCATGACTCCCCAGAAGGGACTTCTTTCGAGTTGGCGGGGCTCAAAATCTCAAATTCAATCGTTTACTATTTTTTATTAATTTTTTTAGTTTTTCATAATCTCCAAAAAATCCAAAAAAATTTACATAACCTTCTTTTGATGTTATTAGATTTTTAGTGGTGTTTTTATAATTTTTAGATTGGCTTTGATAGTTTAGCGAAATTTTAGTAGTGTTTTCAATTGTCGAATTTATCATTAGACTACGGAATTAACTACGGAATTTTCCAACTGTCAGAATTATCTTTTTAAAAGATAATTCCGTAGTTAAACTGTTAACTACGAAATTACCTGTCGTATGAGGTAACTCCGTTTTGAAAAAAACTGGTGTCGGAATTAACATAATTCCGTTTGTACTAAAATTTTGCCTACGGAATTCTCTATTTAAAAGATAATTCCGTTTCGTTTAAAATTCAAGGGCAAATAAGACTTTTCATGGGGGTTGTTGGGGGTATAATATTTGATGGTGGGGGTAAATAAAAAATCATCAGTCATTAAGGGACACCAAATTATCCTCCATTCAACTCTATGCTCATCCAATTTATCATTAATTATCTTTACTTGTTGCTTTAAGTATTTCACCCTAAGCTCATGATAGGATGGTGGTTGAAATTCATGTTTAGCAACCAAATCAAACATAATTTTGGATTCTTCACTCCTTG
The DNA here is from genome assembly GCA_020916435.1 of Oxytropis ochrocephala. Lineage (NCBI taxonomy): Eukaryota > Viridiplantae > Streptophyta > Magnoliopsida > Fabales > Fabaceae > Oxytropis > Oxytropis ochrocephala. Next base: position 87,488,033 of record CM037091.1, read on the forward strand.
AAAAATAGAATGATATAGCATTGTTAAAGAATAAATTTGCAATTGCCAATTGTGCATCTTCTTTAATACCCTTCTTGAAAATACTATTGATGGTAGTTTGTACAACACACCTTCTCTTGAAGAGTCCACTACCACTACTAGCAACGTCATTGGACACTTGTTTTGTACCAGTACCACTGTTAACTTCAACATCCTCCTCTTCTTCGGGAATTGTTTTGTTGATCAAATTTAGCAACATTTTTCAACATTTCTTTCTTCACTTCATCGGTAACACTAGTGCATGCTAGAACATTTGTTGAAGTTCCAGCTAAATGATGTTTCAACCGGTAAATACTTCCATTTATGACTTTTTCACAAAACTTGCATTCAATTCTCCTCTTGTTTTCCATAATCAAAACCCCATAATTCAAAGCCACAACAATTTTGCTACCAATTCCAAGCTAAAACTTCCATTTTTAGCCACTCTTGTATTGGAGCTCCCAATAGAAGTTTGAACATCGGTATTAGGAGTTGGTGAAGTCATTACAATACTGAAAAAATTATTTAAATGGACATAACGCACAACACAAACTATTTAATCAATATAAAAAAACAAAAGCAAATCAGAATGGGAAAAAAGGAGCATATAACTCTAAACAAATTTCACACATAATCATAAAAAGAGGAAAAAAAAACAAAAATCTTCTCAAAATCAAATTTCTTAACATGGCGAACAGAGAAACAAAAAGAAGAGTGGAAGAATAAAAAAGAAGAAGAGTATACTGGCACGAACCAAACTCAATGCGAGGATGAGAACAAGGGAGGAAAGCAGACAAATGTTTTGGCCGCCACCACTGAGGAGAACTCGTCAATGTCATGGGGTGGTCTCCTTCTCGCAGCGCAACTCAGTCAAATAGAGAAGGGAGAGAAAGGGTGCATGCGAAAAAGAAGGGAGACAAAGAAAGAAAGAAAGAAGGGATTTAGGATTTGTTTAAAATTCGGTTTGAACAAAAATAGACCGACTCGTCACTCCTTCCCTCGCTCCCGACTATTAAATGCGCTCTTGGTGACTCGCGACATTCATTATGTTCCTCTACATATTGCAATCTTACATGGGGGGGGGGGGGGGGGTTCGCTGAGGCCCCATGGTTTCCTAAGAGCGTCGGCTCCTAGGCTCCAGAGCGCGCTCTTAACTACCTTGGGTTGGGCAAGTCTGGGGTTTGTTCCATGACACCTTGCTTGCGTTTAATGGATTCGCGAATAGCATTTTGAAGCCAACTCTGTGTAAGGAGGTAGTTTGGCCTTAGCCTGATGATGGATGGGTAATGTGGACGAGAGTGCAATTTCTAACCCCCGACATGGCAAATTTTGGTGGGTTACTTCGAGATCATAATGGTGTCTTCATCCATGGTTTCCATGGATATTTTGGGCAATCTAACATGTTGCATGCTAAGTTTATGGTCTTGTTCCATGTTATTGTTATGTGCTGGGAATTGAGTTATCAGAAAATAAAATGTTATACAGATTCTTTGCAAATCATATTTTTAATTAACTAGTTTGAGATTGGGTGCCACCATATTTTTATTTTGAGAGCTAAAGCATCTCCTGGGTGGTGCCCTTGTGTGGTTTATTTGCTACCCTCGTTAATTTGGTTTAACTTTACAATTTAATGTTTTTGTGACTTTTGTCCATTATGAGAAAGATTGCGCACTAGATAAAAAAAGGTAAGTTTGTAGAAAGTAAAGTACTATAATATATTTTTGTCAAAAAAAGGTAATACTATAATACAATGATTATGATTCAAGTTATTTCTTATCGTGGTTTCTAGAGATAAAATAATTAAGTCTCTCTCTGATATACCATTTAAATTAACCATACCATACCATACCATATATATATATATATATATATATATATATATATATATATATATATATATATATATATATATATATATATAACATAATCCAGAGGAAGTAATGAGAAAGAATAGGAAGATCGTCTACATATAATCAAGAGTAGTAGTTAATAAAAATATAATTTGGAAAATGAGTTGATAATACGAAAAACATAAATTGTAAATTAACATCATATTCATTATGAAAACTTACAAAATTAATCAAGGCTTGAATTCTACGATAAAAGGTTTACAAGAGTTATATCTAGAGAGATTTTCGGATGCCTTCAACACAAAGAGGATCATTCCTTTTATAGATGGAGAGGATTCCAGATACTAATAAAAACCTACACCTGGCAGTGCCAGACTAATAATTCAGTTACATCATTAAGTCGAATAATTAATAAAATTATAAAGTAGTCAAAAGTAAAATAATGATGTCTGCCATGTTAATGCTTAAAGTAGTCAAAAGTAAAATAATGTCATGTCGCCATGATAATCTTTGCCACGAGATAAGATTGTCACATCTTGTCTTCAATAATGCCTTTTAATAATATGCTTTCTTCATAATTCCGGTACTCGTTGATCCCGTAACAATCATCTTCATTAAGTGGGGTAATGCTTTGTGATGATCCTACTGAGTCTTCGTCATTGTTAATGTCTGATTCTGAAATTGCTGCATGTAGTTTCTTTAAAAATTCTTGTTGGAAGAAGAGGATAATTCTGCTATGAACTTGGATTTTTCTGCTAAGAATTCACATTCTCTAACAGTTTCTTTTGATCTAATAAGAGACTTTGAATTCTTTGTGAACCAATTCTGTAAAACTGAATCTTTGATTAATTCTGGATTAAATTTATTCCACCACTTAATCTTAATCCATCTGACTATCCAATTAATGTTGCTATCTGGAATTGCTAACTCTTTTTAATAATTCCAAGAGGTAATCCACGAAATTCCAAAACTTGCATGAAAAAGTAATATCTTCATATAATCTAGGAAATTTGTTTCTTTAACAAATACCTGAAAAGCTTTGTCAGCAAATTCAGGGTAAATGCTTGCTTCTGGACCCCATTCATGGAACTATTTAATAAACCAGGAGGGAAATTGTAATGGGAAATCTTTCTTGAACCATATAAACCAAGAATGATCATATAGGGTTCATAATACATCATATTATTCCAAGCATCCATGTAATCATAATAAGAGTAAGGTCGAGGTGAGAATTTTCTTGAAAAACTCCTTGTTTTGAAGGGTGAGCTTTCCAATGAAGGAGATAATATTGAAGAATTTTGAATTTGGAGAATATAATTTTTTTTTTTTTCTGGTCATAAGTATGGGTTAATTCTATGGAGTCAGAATCTACTAAGATAAACTCATAAAATAATTTGGTTTTTAAGGCTTGAGGGTAAATAATTAAATCCTAAGGGAAAGTATTTGGAGGATATTTCTAATAATGATTCTTCCGAGTCATATTCGGGTTCTACTAGGAAAAGTATTTTCTTATAAGCCTTTTCTATAAAGGGAAATTTAAGGTAACAGGGGAGTGTAAAAGGTAATTTTTCCGATTGAGGATTTTTAATGAAGAAGGAACATCCGAGGTAAAAGTAAGAGGTGAAACTAACTGGATTGTATGAGTGGTCGTAATGCTCGGGATTAGGAGAAGTAGGTGAGGAGGATAGAATTAATGTAAGGCTAGGGGAGTTAATGGGGTAAAGCGGTTTTGGTCTCAGAATGAGGTAGAAGGTGTTTGTAATACCTATTTAGAAGTAATTCCTTTTGAAGTAATACCTTTATTAATCCCTTTTGATGAATCCTCGAGAGGAGGTCCATAGTTATCCTTGGTAATCATTGTTTTTTCCCCTGTAAAATTTCTCTTGTAAGAAAGTCGGGCAAAAAAATTCTTTTCTCCTTTAATATGTTCTATATCAAAATCAAAACATGAAAGTAATGATTGCCATCCGCGAAAATATATTTAGAAACTAAATTTTTAACATCTTTTTGTACAATGTCTTTTATGACTTTACAATCGAAGACGTAATAAAAATCTTTTTAAAAACAAATCATCTTGAAATTTAGTAATACATAATACAATAGCTAGAATCTCATTTTTAATAGTACTATATTTTAGTTGTGCCGATTTCAGGTTCCTGAGTAATATCTCACAATTTGCTCTACTGGGGACTCTAGTAGTCTTTGCTTTAATATTCCACCATATCCTAGATCTGAGGAATCAGTTTCCATTATAAGGAAAACTTGAGGATCTGGTATTCCTAAACTTGAGGATCTCTCTGAATTGAGTTTTATCCTTTAATTCATCAGGAAATTTATCACTCAATTCAATTGCTCTACTAATGGGAGTAATAGTTCCTTGATAAATAGTAAAACCTAAAAATCTAACATTTACTTGAAATAATTTCATTTTTCTAGCTGATATGACTAAACGATTATTTCTAATGATATTAAGGAATTTTTCTAAATGTTCAAAAAATCGATTAAGAGATTTTGAAAAAACTAAAATATCATCCAAATAAACGATAGTAAAATCTTGGTAATCATTTAAAATATCATTCATAATATTTTGAAACTCACTTGGTGCGTTCTTGAAACCTAAGGGCATAACATTCCATTCATAATGTTCAAAAGGAACAACAAAAGCAGTTTTATATTTATCCTTTTCTTCTAATTGAATCTGATAATAACCAGATTTTAAATCAAACTTAGAAAATATAGCCGCACTATGTAATCTACCAATTAAATCTTTCTTATTGGGAATAGGATATCTAATCCATTGTAAAACTTTATTTAATGGCTTGTAATTAATTACTAATCTAGGAGCACCTCTTTCTAGTTCTCCTGGATTATTAACATAAAACTCAGTACAACTCCAAGGTGACCTACTTGGCCCGAGTAGCCCCTTTATCCAAATAATCTTTAATTTCCTTTTTGCAATATTCTAAATATTGTTGATTCATCCGAATGGGCCTAGCTTTAGTAGGAATTGTCCTTTCATCAAATCCTGATTCATAAGGTAAAGAGACAAGGTGTTTTTTCCTTTCCCAAAAAGCATTGGGATGTTCAGCACATATTTCCTTTTCAAACTTTTGCTGAAGTTGGCTAATTCTATCCTGAATTATCTTAGATTGTAATTGTTCTTCTATCCTACGATATTGAACTTCTTTATTAAGCATGATAATATGCTTCTTCTTCTAAGAAATCAGATTAATTGAAGAAGTAGAAACCTCTCGTAAACTATTTAAATCTTTAATTCTAGGGGGTTCAATAAACTGAAAACTAACCTCTTTTCCCAGGGCTTCGGTAGTTATAGCTGTATGGGAAACTGTAAAAGGATATAATAATGATAGAAAAGGAGTTCCTAATATAACATGTTCATGCAAATTCTTAACTAACAAAAATGGAGTACGATAACAAACATGATCTTTACAGATCTTAATTAGCATCAGTTAATTTATATTGAACACTCAGTCTATGGCCTCCTGCGCCACTTAATCCTTCTAAGGTTTTCTCATAATATTTAGTAGGGATTAATCCTTCCTGTATGCAATTCATGTCTACTCCGGAATCTATCAACGCTATGAATTCAAACCTTTGATCTTTAATAACTATAGTAAGAGAACAATGTCACTTATGAATAATCATTCTATTTAATAAAGAAATATAAGATAGATCATTACTAGCTTTACTATCATCATTCCTAGCTAATATATTTCTGCCTTTCAATTCTAAATATCTAACCTCTAATTCTAGATCTTTTTGCTTTAAAGACTCTATTTCTTGCTTAATGAGAGAAATCTCATTCTGCAAATCTTTCACAGTTATCTGTGGGGTAACCGAGGGTTTGAACCTATTCATAATCTCTTTAAATTCTACCTTATGTACTACCTCCTTTTGTTTTTCTTCTCTATCTATGATAGACTTAATTTGTAACATAAATTCTTCCTTCTGAGGAGATTCAGGCATTTTCTTTAATATATCTATTAATGTATTAGCCTGATCACTAGTAATTACATTAATCTTTCTAGTGCAATTGTCACAAGTACAAAATTCTGGCCCTAAACAATAGTTATCTTCAGAGGATAATTCTGAGTTTGAACTAGGATGGGAAGATCGTCTAAATATAAATCAAGAGTAGTAGTTAATAAAAATATAATTTGGAAAATGAGTTGATAATACGAAAAACATAATTGTAAATTAACATCATATTCATTATGAAAACTTACATAATTAATCAAGGCTTCGAATTCTCTGATAAAAGGTTTACAAGAGTTATATCTAGAGAGATTTTGGATGCCTTCAACACAAAGAGGATCATTCCTTTTATAGATGAAGGAGAGGATTCCAGATACTAATAAAACCTACACTGGCAAATTGCTGAACTAATAATTCAGTTACATCATTAAATCAAATAATGAATAAAATTATAAAGTAGTCAAAAGTAAAATAATGATGTTTGCCATGATAATGCTTAAAGTAGTCAAAAGTAAAATAATGCTGTCTGCAATGATAATACTACCACAATCTTACTACTATCTGTAATGAATGACTGAGATTTTATGTTGGTTGATACAATCTTAACTATAATTGGTTATTCAACTTAACTAACAATACATAATAGGGTGAGAGAACAAAATTAGAATTATGTGATAATAAGAACAATAAAGTATAGGCCATGCACATTACTTAATTTACTGTACAAAAAAGATCTTGCTGGATTTGCTTGGTTCTTCACAGTTTAGAAGTAGTTGCCTCTATATCTTCATAAAACAACTTCTTCAAAGCATCTAAATGTGAATCTTGCAAACAAATTGCCACATTAAACCCATCACCATTTCCATCATCAATCAAAAAAGCCTTACCATCAGAATTAATATTCCCAGGAATCATACAATCAGGTTTCCCCAACCCAAAATCCGTTTCATAAAAAGGAAAATTAGTCCAACCAACAACATACAAATTCGGGTTCCCCCCTAATTGTCCATTCCTCCTGCCATAGTTATAAAATGTGTCCCTCAACAAATTCAAATCCTTCTGATTAGCCACATAATCAAGAGCAGATCTTACATACTCATCATTAACTCTCTCAATGGCTTCCCTCACTTTCCCAACAGCAAACCTCAAAGGCTTCTCCATAACATCATTAAATGAACAAGTTTGTGTCACTGTAGGAAACGTAGCATTTCCAAAATAAGTATGAGGTAAAGGTGGACTTAACCGGTTTCTACAGTTAACCAAAGTTGTTAACCTTGTTGGTTGTTTCTCATTTCCCTTAACATAACGTACCTTACAAACACACCTCCATATATGTCCACTTATAACCTCAAAACTAGTAAAATTACGTCGTACCTTGTCGTTGTTTTTGTTGTTGTTGTTGTTCGCTTTGTTCTTCAGTGTCTCAACTTGGTTTTTTGTGAGTTTGAAGATGGCAGTGGAAAATAGTTGTTTTGTGGTTACCTTTGCAAAGTTACATTCCCAAAGGGGTGGTGGAGAAAACTCAAGATGTTGAAAACGTGGTGGAATATGAAAGCTTCTTCGTGAATCTAAAACGGTTCGATCATGAAAAGGTATTAAACTCGAATCTAATCTCTCTCCTCTAGCTAATTTGGCCCATGAGTTCATGAAATTTGCAGCAGAGGACCCATCAAGAAGAGCACGACAGAGTAGAACACAAAGAGTGATGGAACCACAAGGGAATCTTGTGAATTGGACAACCAACAAGGGAATATCCTCAATTGGGACATCATAGTCAATTGTTGGTACGAGGTATTGTTGTGGGGTGTTTTTGAAAGTGAGGTTAGAAGTAGCTTCTAAGAAGAGTGCACCTTTTGAGTTACATAGGAGTTTTAAGTAGCCTCCTTGGACATAGGTTAATCGACCAGCGAAGGGAAAGTAATGAATGAGTGTTTTACTGAGGGAAGTTATGAGAAAATGAATAGAAGGGTTTGCTGAGGTGTAGAGATAAAGCTGAGAACCATGGTTAGGGAGCTTGATTTGATCACAAAGGGAAAGAGAGAGTGTTGATGTTGGTGTTGTTTCAGAGGGGATCACTGTGTATGAACGGTTGATGCTAACCATTTTGTTCTTGTTTTTACTTTGCTTCTTGTAGATGCTTTGATGATATGCTAGTGAAATGATGAGAAGAGGAAAATTGTCTTTTATTTTGATTTGAACTCTGCAATTAGTACCTCTATTCTTTTAAGATACTGCCACGAAAAAGTGGACGTGGATCCACGTACGTCTCAAACATAAGCATTGTAACTTGGTGACTACTCACGGTTGTCTCCCACGTTCAGAAAAATCAAAAATGTCTATAACCCGACGATGGTTCTGCTTTATTTTTTTTCAGTATTTTGTTGATAATATCAATTTTTAAGTTTTAGTTTGTTGAATATGTGGATTGATTGCAATGGAAAGGTGACATAGGACACTGACTCTCGAGTTCGAAACCGAGTGTGATTGTGTGATAGTGTATGTAGCGTGTTTGTTAATCACATCGTTTAAGCTGGCCATATAGATGAGAAATAATATTTTAACGATTTCAATTTAGAAAATATTCTTTCGCAAGTGGTGTATCCAAAAATCTCGATCAACGGTGGTACATAGAGATAAGATAGAGACCTTAGATACCGTGAGAGATATCAAATTGAGTACACATTGACATTAGGATGTTTTTTTTTCACCCCCTTACTTGTCACCCATACCCCCCATTTTGCACCTTTGGACAAAAACACTCTTAAAACTCCCAACAAAAGCTAAATTCGGTTCAATTGTGATATTTCCGGAAATCCATCCGAACTTATCACATAAATTCGGTTCAATTTGACTTTTTTTTAACTTTGGCATTTTTTTTTTTCCGAATTTACACCAAAATCCGGTTCGTAAATTGCTAACCGAATTTACCTAAATTCTTGGTAAATCTGGAAATCCCCAAAACACCTCCCAGATTTACCAAAATAAGAAATTGGATTCCCGGATTTACCTCATAGGTAGGTAAATCCGGTTCGTAATTATGAACCGGATTTACCTGCGTATGAGGTAAATCCGAAAATCCCAAACTTAAAATCAAAACCCCCATTTTATGAACCGGATTTACCATAAATTGAGGTAAATCCCGGAATCTTCAATTTTTTTTTATTTTTTTTTAAATTTCAGGGGTATTTCTGGGTTTTAGGGGTTTATGAGGGTTTGGGAGAGAAGGAGGGGGGTGAAAAAAAAAACCTACATTATCAATCCTAATGTATAGTAGACAAACAGAGTTTCAGGAAAAATAGACCAGAATATGCAAAAGAAAATTACCAGTAAGATATTTGCTAGAAATTGGGAGATCATTATACTGATAATAAACAAGCATGCCAATGTTTAAAATCAACCATCCACACTCATTTAATGCTTAATTTTAAACGAATATGCAGTTGAATATGATAGAGCTACTCTGAGTAAATGGCCTTAGTAGGATTAGTAGAAAGGCCAAACCCAAATGGAAAAAGGGGATCATAATGAGGATCACCAACATTCATTGGAAGTTGATCAACACTTTTGAACCATGTTCTTGGAAGCCTTCCTGTGAAACCATAATCACCAAATAAAACATCTGCCACACCTTGTCCTTCACTACCTGGTAACCAACCAGCGACAAGTGCATCTATCAAACCAACATATGGTTCAATAACTAAAGGGCGACCAGAAATAACTATAACCACACATTTAATAGTTCCACAGACATTTGTTATGGTCTCAGGACCAGGGTAAGGGATTGTCAAGTTCATGTTGTCACCATGCCATTCAGCATAAGGTTGTTCTCCTTTTACAACTATGGCATAGGAAAATCCATTGGATTTAACAAATTCTTTATCTGGATTCTCCTTGTAGATCACTTTGGTCTCTGGATCAATAGTGTTTTTTACAGCATTAAGAATTGTGGTCCCTGATTACATAAAGAAAGTTCACAAGAATAAGATGGGTAGCAATATATGGTTGATAGCTATGAAGCACCGACACAGACACGAACACGAAGACGAACAAGCAGACATTGGTTTTAATTTGAAAAATACAAGTTATTGAAGTGTTAACCAGATACGTCCTTAATCGAAAGTGTTGGTGCTATAGAGGTTTGATAATGATAGAAATAATCTTACCTTCGAGAATATCGTTACCACTGACTCCTTGCCATTCAATGGTCCAACCACCACACTGATATCCTAAATTATCTGCATGGCTTCCAGCTACAAGTATTTTTGGAACCTTTTTAGGAAGAGGCAATAAAGGATTCTCAGAAGGTTTCCCATTTTTCAGAAGGACCATTGATTTCCTTACAGATTCTCTAGCCAATTCTCTATGCTCCTGTTCAGAATTTCAGTGAACATTGTTCCTTGTATTGTATATAGTTGTGTAGTTAGGAAAGTCGAGAGAAAACAAAATAGCTAACCTGAATCCCCAGATATCTGACCAAACTGTTATCAGCAAAGGGTTTCTCAAAAAGACCCATCATGAACTTAACCCCCAAAATTCTTTTCACCGCATCGTCGATTCGGCTCATAGGAATGAACTTATTTCTCACCAATATGGTTAGATCATCAATGAATTCTTTGTAGAATTTTGGAACCATGAACTGCAAACCCAAGCAAAGTGTGTAACAATATTAAATGTTTCTTCATTAGAAGAACATCAATTTAGAGACATAAAACTTATACTTCTAGCTAAAACTACCATGTCAATGCCAGCAGAAACTCCTGCTTGAACTGAATAAGTGAAGTTTGAATAAGGCGGAGACGTGATCTTATCAATACCCTCAAAATCTGAAATCACTATGCCCTGGCGTAATCCAAGAAAAGGCGAGCTGGTGAGGAGTAAATTAAAATTATTCATGTCATGATATTGGTTTCAATGATATGTTCAGTGAACAAATTATTAACCTGGAATTGGAGAGTATCTTTGAGGAAGCCAGTAATAAGTTCATGATTAGCATGCATTTTTACCCCGTTCCAACAAGAGTAAGAGACCATAATGGTTGCGACACCCTTGCTAATTGAGTTAAAGTAACCTGGCATGTGAATTCTCATCAACCCATCTCTATCTATAACAGTATTATTCTCATCAATCCCATTGATTGTTCCACCATCACCTACATAGTGCTTAGCACAAGCTATAACCTTTTCTCTGTCCACCAATACAAGAGTAGTTCAGAAACTAAATACTCACTAAGCCACAATCAACTTAAAAGTTAAAACTACATTATTTTGTTTTTAAATTCTTACTTTCCAGCAACAAAAGGGACACCTTTTGGCATATTGTCAGGGATGTCCCCTTGCAATCCTGATATGATTTCAGTCATAGCTTGAACTAGTTCAGGATCTTCACTGTAGCTTTCATAACAGCGACCCCATCTTGGATCTCTACAGACCTATTAACAGTATAAGACAGTGCCAAAAATTCAGTATAACTTGAGAGCATAAAAGCTGGTTGTTGTTACTTACTGCTATACAAGGTGCATAAACATACTGAATTCCTGTTGCTCTAACTTCAAGTGCAGTTGCAGCTCCAATTCTCTTGACTAGTTCAGGCTCCCTAGTAGCAAGATAAAATCATTTATTAATCTAGCCTTCTATGATAGAGTATAGAAAACATTTTATTAACTAGAATGAGGAATAGAATACTTTTTATTAACTGCTAAGACAAATTAATCAATGATTTACATACCCATACTATCATATATTAATCAAGCATTCTATGATAATAGTATACCATAGAAAACATATTATTTTTGAGGCAACGTTTATAAAAAAATTACATCCAGTTTCTAGACCATACTGCTACAAAGCACCGACATAGACACCGCACACGATCATACGACATAGACACCGGACATACTGCATACGCATACGCATACGGACACACTGGTTTTAATTTGAAAAATACAGTTATTGAAGTGTTGGTGTCGGTGTCCGACACGATACGTGTCGGGCACCGGACACATCTTCAACTAGAAGTGTCGGTCCAACACAAACTTATCATGTATGCCTGAGTTGCTTTAGAAATTCTAATGACATTCTTGGGTGTCAATTATTTCATTACCACATTTCAGATAATAGAACCAGGGTAGATGACAAATATCAAACATATGGAGTGCTACTAATATCAATTTACCTGGTAGCTCCAAGGCCAATATTGTGAGGAAAAATAGTTGCTTTATAAACAGTATTGTGACCATGAACAGCATCAATCCCATAAAATATTGGAATTCCAAGCCTGGATGATAAAGCATCCTTCTGAAATTCATTCAACATGTTAATCCAAGTTTCAGCAGAAGCCTGTGGAGCTGGAACACTCCCTCCCTCACTCATAACACTCCCTACTCAAAACACAAGTAATTTTCATTATTGCCTAATATAATAGGAGAGAAAAAGTCAAAGGAAAAAAAAGGATTTCTTGATTTTTACCAATAAAGTACTTGCTGATCACATTATCAGATGCATACTTGCGTTCAATCTGTAACATTTGACCAATTTTCTCTTCAAGAGTCATCCTTGTAATAAGATCCTCAACTCTAATATCAATTGATTGTTGAGGATCCTTGTACTTCATGTATTCTTCAGCTTCCAATAAACTTGCCCAGCTACCTAATAGCCAAATCCCCATAAAGACGGAAATTTTGGCCATTTTAGCAACTCTCATCTTAGGTACTGAATCAAATTCAAAAAGATTTGTAAGAAGGACTATTATGATTAATATGCATATACTGTAATTAACCTCCAATTATAATGAAGAAAAGAACACTATATCTCTAGCAGCAAACTAAAATGGTATGCACATAGTGTCCAAAATAACATATAGACTATCAACTACTGATAACATCTTTGGCATTTCATTAAGGAAAGTGACAAACCCTAATTTGAACAAATAGCTTTTGTCCAAGCGTGATTTAGAAACCTTTCCAGAAAAGTCAACGATTTGGATACTTAGATTCACTTTTGAGAGAGTCAAAAGTAACCGGTTTGTAATGTTTGGTTTCGAATAAAATTGATTCTAAAGCTAAGATTTGTAGTTTTTGCTTTCAAGAATTGATTATTGTTCACTTTACATTCCACTTACTCTATTCAAAACCAATTATACAAAATTAATTAATTCAAATAAATATTTCACCATTTCATGACCAAAAAAATACGCTAACAGAGTTTGAAATCCATAGGCATACAACAAAAGAAGCATTCACCTTAAAATGTCGTATTGCTTGGGTTTATAATGTGCCGCAACTGTCACCTTGCAATTGCATGGAAAGGAACGAAGCGTCTACCATCACAAAACGCTGGAGAGCACTGAGAGAGATGAATCGTAGTTAGATCATATGATATATGATATGATAATGAAAGATAGAGATGATGATTATGATGAGAAAATACGTGGCAGTGGCATGGGCAGGTGAGGTGAGGTGACTCATTTGTTAATGCCTGCAACCAAACACCATTAAACAAATTGAATGTACAGATAAATTGTCAATGAATTTAATTTTTTGTGAATTGCATGATTCCCATGAATTTTGTGGGGTACTCATTTCAAAATTTAAATATTTAAAAAATAATTAAATATAAAAAAAATGGTATTAAATGATTCAATGTTGAGTATCATATTCAACAAAACTCCAGATATTAGAGTACTCATGTAAGTTTGCTTACCGGGTATCATATCTAAATCGAGTTACTGTAGTTGAGTTGGCAGGACATTTAAAGGTCAACGAAATTGATTAAAGTTATACTTGTTGGACAATAGCATGGTGAGTAAAGAGGTGAATCTTCAAATATGAATAATAGTATTGAGAGATGTGTGCTGATTGATACTGAAACATATACATTTGATGGCGATCAATTTGAAGATGATCTTAATGGTGGTCCTCAAAGGTTTGAGAAGTTGATAACTGATGCGGGGATACCGTTGTATGTGGGTTGTACTGAGTTCACAAAATTCTTGGTTGTCATAAAGCTGTATAACTTGAAAACTTGACACGGATGGATGAAGAAGAAATTTACAGAATTACTCACACTATTGAAAGATATGTTGCCGAAGGATAATGTGCTTCCTTCTCAGACGTATGATGCAAAACAAATGTTAGACACCATTGGCTTGAACTATGAGAAGATACACTGGGTATTGTTGGCAATTTGTGAAATATAATCTATATATGAGCCGTATATAACATGTGTTTGTGAAATATTTGTCATTTGATTATTCAAAAAATTTGTAGGACACATTGGGCATTGTTGGCAATTGATCCTAAAAGAGATACGATATACTACTCAGATTCATTGCATGGTCATTACAACAACTACACTAAGATGGCGGGGATAGGTGTGTATTTAGATTCCTTAGAAATTTCATAATGTAAATTATGCATGTATTTCGATTAATATAGTCATATGATGTTGTGTTCAGTTGTTTGACAACATATTGGGGATTGGGTGATACCACGACCTCGTACAGAAAGTCAACATCTTCTACAAATTAGATACCAGTAAGTAACAGTAAGTTTATAATCAATATTCTTTTGCATGTAATTAATTAATTAAATTTAATAATTAACTAATCTTTTGTTTTACAGCGTCCCAAACAACATTAATTGCGGGTATTATGTTATGATGTTTATGAAGGATATCATCACTCACAACCAAATGAAAATTCCAAAAGATGTATGTAATTTGATATCTAGTTTTTTACCAAGTAATTCGATATATAGTTGATATTTGTATGCTAATAATTAGTAGCATTTAACCACTTAATTATAAGTTTATTTCATTTTATTTTTTCAGTATTTTATTGAATTTGAAGCTGAATACTAATATGAGAAACTTGCTGAGCTCAAGAGATAGTGGTTGTAAATGGTAAAGAAACGGAATTGCAACTGAAAACTTGATTATTGCATTGACTTGAAAACACTTAAGTACAAGGTCAATAGTCAACTAACTATCTAAACAGAAACAGGGCCTAAACAATTTGGGCCAATCAAAAAACTAAAACTAAGCCCACAATACAACAATACAAAGCCTAGTTTACAAATACACCTAACACTTATTAATACAACTACTAACATATCCTCCCATAATCTGAAACTTGCTAAGTTTGCAGATTATTTACATCAAAATTACATTCAGACAGTGAACAAACTCCTAAACACCTTCTGAGTCTCATAAAACTATCTGTTTTCAAGTTCTTAGTCAACATATCAGCAAGTTGCAGATCTGTAGGACAGTACTTTAACTCAACAAGTCCTTCTCTGCATAAATTTCTCAGAAAATGGAATCTTACATCGATGTGTTTGCTTCTTCCATGCATAACAAGATTCTTGGAGAGCTTGATAGTAGAACTGTTGTCGCATAGAACTGTCAAACACCTATTTTGCTTCAGTTTCAGTTCCTCTAATATCCTCTTAAGCCAAATGCCTTGGCACACACAGTGAACAGCTGCCACGAACTCTGCTTCTGTTGTGGAGAGGGTACAATGGGTTGTTTCTTGGAAGACCATGAGATAGCACCATTACTGAGCAAAAAGGCACATCCAGAGGTGCTTTTGCGATCATCCAAATCACCTGCATAATCACTATCGCAATAAGCAATCAATTGTTGTTCTTCACTCTTCTTGTAGCAGATTCCAAGATCCAAAGTTCCCTTCAAATACCTCAGTATTCTCTTTGCTATCACTAGATGTTTTTCTGTGGGTTTATCCATGTATCTACTAATCACACTTACTGAATGAGTAAGATCGAGTCTAGTGGCGTTCAAATACATCAAGCTTCCAACTAATTGCTTGAACATAGTTGTATCCACAGACTTACCTTCATCATCCCTGCTCACCTTATTTCCAACCACTGCAGGATTAGTCACTGGTTTGCACTCTCTCATGGAAAACCTGTCCACTACTTCTTTGGCATACCTTTGTTGAGTAATGAAGATTGAGCCCCTGTCTTGTATCACCTCGACACCAAGGAAGTGTCTCATACCACCCAAATCAGTCATGTCAAATTCCTTTCTCATAGATGCTCTGAATTCTTCAATCAATTGCTTATTATTTCCAGTAAACAGAACATCATCAACATATAAGCTGACTACCAGCAAATTTCCTCTACTATCTTGTTTTGTGAAGAGTGTATGTTCATGAGGACATTTCTTAAATCCTTCCTTATCAAAATATGTCTCTATTCTACTATACCAAGCTCTATGAGCTTGCTTTAGGCCATACAAGGCCTTCTTCAACCTATACACTCTATTTTCTTGCCCCTTTCTTATGTATCCTTTAGGTTGGTCAATATGAACAATTTCCTCCAATTCACCATGTAGAAAAGCACTTTTAACATCTAGTTGGTGAACTTAATTTCCAGCCCTCATTCACAGCTACAGCCAATATTGATCTAATAGTGTCCCACCTAGCAATCGGAGCAAAAACTTCAGAATAGTCTACACCATGTTCTTGGGCATACCCCTTGGCTACTAACCTAGCCTTATATTTCTCCACCTTCCCTTCCTCATTATACTTTGTTTTGTAAACCCATTTAACTCCAATTTTCTTCCTCCATTTGGGAACTCTACCAGTTCCCATGTATTGTTTTTCTCAATGGAAGCAATCTCACTGTCCATTGCTTTTCTCCATTTGTCATGCTTGACAGTTTCCTCGTATGTAAGGGGGTCACCTGATTCACAAACCAGCAGACTATACATGTCTGAATTCCAATCACTACTACTATCATCATCACTTAGAGTAACACACCCAACCATGTAGTCTTCTAAGTAGGATGGAGGTCTTCTATTTCTAGTTCTGTTTTCACCTGAGTCATTCTCATTCTCTACACCATTCTCACTGTTCCCTGCACTAGTCTCATCATTCCTAGCTGTTGTGGCAGCATTTGGATTCACACCATTCACAGAACTCACAGAACTCGCACCATTCACAGAAACATCAGTACTCTCACCTTCTTGATTCTGTAATGGTTGAGAGTCCCGCACTTCATGATTCTCCTCCATAGTCTCAGTACCATTAGACTCACTAACATCCAGATCACAATCTGCAGAATTCATATTTTCACCACTACCAAACTGCCAAGTTTCATTTTCAGAAAATATGACATCTTTGCTAATTACAATTTTCTTGGTGGCAGGGTTGTAGAGTCTATAAGCTATAGACTCCTCACTCACCCCAAGAAAAATGCATTTAACACTTTTGTCATCTAATTTTCTTCTATGATTGTCAGAAACATGCACAAAGCATACACACCCAAATACCCTAAAATGCTTGACAGAGGGTTTTAAACTACTCCAGGCCTCCTCAGGGGTGATGTCCTTCACAGAAACAGTAGGACATCTGCTTAGAATATAGAAAGACCACTTAACTGCTTCGGGCCAAAACTGTTTCTGCAACTTAGACTCACACAACATGCTCCTAACCATGTTCATCACAGTCCTATTCTTTCTCTTTGCCACTCCATTTTGTTGTGGAGTGTAGGCAGCAGTTAGTTGCCTTTTAATTCCATGTTCAGTACAGTACTCATTGAACTCACTAGAATTAAATTCTCCACCCCTATCTGTTCTAAGGACACTAATTTGGCATTGAGACTCATTTTCTATCATTACTCTAAACTTCTTAAAAGTGTTAAAGGCATCATACTTTTCTGATAGGAAGTAAACCCAACCTTTCCTATTATAGTCATCAATGAAAGAGATGAAATACCTCATCTTGCTATTGGATGAAGGAGTAATTGGCCCACAAATATCTGAATGAATCAATTCAAGCTTCCTAGATGCCCTCCAATTGCTCTGTTTTGACATTGATTCTCTGTGTTGCTTCCCTACTTGACACTCAGCACACCTTGTCTGCATCTTGAATTTCTGGCAGCCCTCTAACCATGTCCTTCTGCTGAAGCAACTTGAGCCCTTTGTAGCTGAGATGACCATATCTCTTATGCCATAATTCTGTCATATCTTCACTGGTAGTCTTCAAGCATGTTGCACTGACTGGTACTGCCTTCACAGCATACATTCTATTCTTGGCCATAGCAGAGCTCATTATCAGACCCTTATCTTTATGATACACTTTGCATTCATCATCTTCAAAGACAACTCGCAGTTTCTTTTGTTGCAGCTGCCCAATACTCAGCAAATTGTCCTTCAAATTAGGTATGTAGTACACTTCAGTGATAACTTGTATTCTACCTTCAATTCTAAGTCTGATACTACCCTTTCCTCTTACTTCAATTCTTGAATGATCTCCAAACTTAACTGTTTCTCTATAGGTTTCATCAAGATCAAAGAACCAATCCTTTACTCCGCACATATGATTACTACACCCCGAATCAAGAAACCAAATTATTACCTGTTCAACGAATTTGGGGTCTTTGAAAGCCATGAGCAGCATCTCTTCCTCATCATCAAAACCAGCATAGTTTGCTGATTTCTCCACGGAGGTAGGACATTCGTATTGGTAATGACCGGGGCCATGCATTTGTAGCATTCCACATTCTCCTTCGAGGTCCGCTTCTCCTCTTCCCTTCCTCCTCCTCTACCTCTTCCTCTTCCGCTTGTCTTTAGAGCCTGCCTCTTCTTTTCTCGGCCCTTCATGCGTTGTTCCTCGATCAAGATACTACTCTGCGGTGCCATCAATCGATAAGCTTCTCCACATCGTTGGATTGAACGATTGAGCGCACCACATAATTGTACTTTGCGGTCATGGATCTCAAGATCTTCTCGACAATCACGGTTTCACTCATAACTTCTCCAAGCCCCTTCATTCTATTTGCAATTGACAACGTTCTTGCAAAGTAGTCATTCACCGATTCCCCTCTTTCATCGCCAAGACTTTCTCGACTCGCTACCTGACTTGAAGTTGCGCTCGTCTAACCTTCGAAGATCCAGGATGTTTCTGTTTGAGAGAATCCCA
Source organism: Oxytropis ochrocephala (assembly GCA_020916435.1). Taxonomy (NCBI): domain Eukaryota; kingdom Viridiplantae; phylum Streptophyta; class Magnoliopsida; order Fabales; family Fabaceae; genus Oxytropis; species Oxytropis ochrocephala. The sequence goes on from CM037091.1 coordinate 87,506,836, forward strand.
AATATCCTTCGCGGAATCAACCTTCAAGATCGATTCAAGAGTGTTTCGGTCGATTGCTTGGAACAAGTAATTTTTAGCCTTGAGATCCTTCAATCGAGCTTCTTCGTGAATCTTTTTATGTTCTGATGTTGTCCCTATCTCCGGAACGCCATTTTCAACCACCTCCCAGTAATCCTTTGATCTGAGAAGGTTTTCCATGAGCATTTTCCAATGATCGTAGTGATCATCCAATTTCGGTATCGCTGGTTGCACATAACCACTGTTTTCCTTTTCCTTGTCCGCCATTGATGCAAGGATTTCCTTTCACACTATCTTCAACGAACTGCAGTTCTTGAAGTTCACCAGGCCCCAACGAGCCCTGGTACCAATTGTAAATGGTAAAGAAACGGAATTGCAACTGAAAACTTGATTATTGCATTGACTTGAAAACACTTAAGTACAAGGTCAATAGTCAACTGACTATCTAAACAGAAACAGGGCCTAAACAATTTGGGCCAATCAAAAAACTAAAACTAAGCCCACAATACAACAATACAAAGCCTAGTTTACTAATACACCTGCTAACACTTATTAATACAACTACTAACAGTGGTGTCGTCATGTTGCCGGTTTGATTCACCAATGTCAAAATTGATGTAAGTTTGGATGATATTTTTGGTACATCATATTGGATATAATATAATTTTTGTTGTGTATGTTGACATGCATCTTTTATGGTATATATATATATATATATATATATATATATATATATATATATATATATATATATATATATATATATATATATATATATATATATATATATATAGGGACTGAGCTAGGATTGGCTAAGTGGGGGGGCTTGTTAGAAAGTTAAAATTTCCCCAATGTGTGTGTGCGCGTGCGTGTGTGTGTGTGTGTCATACGTGTTTCAATGATTGGTCCGATCGGTAATTGAGTTCGGATCTCACTTTAAGGTTTCGGGTTTGAATATTGAGAATGACAAAAATTCTGTTGGGAGAGGTGAACCACACGGAACGGCAAAGCCGAATATACACGGACCGACAAATCCGAGTGTACATGCTATCCTCCTTACAATCTTACGATATTAATTAGCTCACCAACTGAGCTATCTACTCGCTCTCCCCTATATTTATCAATTAGAAAGCTTTATTATACAACTTCCCCTTATTAAATGTTTATTTGACACCTCTCCTTATTAAAGACAAAAACCGAAAAATTGATTGGAAACAATTTTTTACGGTTATAGATTAGAAAGAATTGGACTATATATAAAAATTGAAAATGCACTACCACTGCTGCACTTTGATTGAAATAAGATATAAGAGATATATTAATATGTAATTTTACTTTCTTTTAGTTCACTCCATCTATATCATAGTACATACACTATTAGGGGAGAATTGTTGTCAGAACAGCAGGGGCTGGAGCCATCCCAGCTCTAGCTGTAGCTCCGTCCCTGTATATATATGTTGTAATTTGTTGTATGTATGTTTTGATACATAAATGATATGTTGTATATTGGATTTGATTTGGATTTGATGAATTTGATTTGGAATTGGTATCATGCTACAAAATTATACATCAATTTGTTTATTTATTTACATGTTGTGTTTTTTTTCTTTTGAGTTGTTGTATAGGAACATGGGTAACTGCGAGTGCACATATAGTGACGACTGTAATAGGATCTGGTGTGCTATCATTAGCATGGGTTGTTGCTCAATTGGGTTGGATTGCAGGTCTTGTTGTTCTCATCATCTTCTCTCTCATCACTCTTTACACTTCTCTTTTGCTTGCTGATTGTTATAAGTATCCTGATCCTGTTCATGGAACAGGGAATCAAACCTATATATGATGGTCGAAAATATTCTAGGTATGTATGTTTCCTCCATATACTTGGGTCTTTTTGTTAGATCAAATACATTTGGGTTTGTTTTGGTAAATCTATATTTTTATGACTCAACTAGCCTTTCAATTGGTGATTTTCATTTTTTTAGATCTACGTCCTTTTTAAATTTTAAACACTGGTCAGTCCAGATCTCCACATAGATTAGTCACCAACAAAATCAGTAAATAGCTAAAAAGAGTGAAATTTCATATTGTTAGTTGTTAGTGACTCTTTCCATTATGAGCGGGGAAATGTACCGTAAAATAGGGAATATACAAAAACAAAAAAAAAATCCTTATAAAAAACAATAAACAGTAGCGCTTTTTAGTAAAAGTGTTACTAATCAATAAGAATGAGTAGCACTTTTTAGTAAAATCACTACTCATTCTCAGTATGCACTAACAACGTAAGTAGTGCTTTTTACTAGAAAACGCTACTCATTCCTAGTATGCGCTAACAGCATCAGTAGTGCTTTTTACTAAAAACTGCTACTCATTCCTATTCATTAGTAGCACTTTTAGTGCGCTACTGTTGGGGTATTATTGGCAACAGGAGCACCAACATTAGTAGTGCATGAAAGCGCTATCAATGGCTTTTCTGTTGTAGTGAATGTATTTTTTTTTCCTTTGAACACATTTATCTCTGACACTACCATGTAGATGACCTTCAATGAGATTTTGAGTCGACCAAGTCCTTCTCGACTAATGTACAATCGGCTGATCACCTTACTGCTCTGCTGGACTTCGCCCGACTTGTCTTATCATTCGACTAACACTTAATAATTTTGTTGGGTGTAAGCAGATGTAAATAAACTTTTTTATGCAAATTTTCACGCATACTATTGTGAGAGTCAAACCCAATTATGTTCGTAGCACAATTATTACCTATCATCTGTAGCACGCCAAAAAGTATATTAAAAACAGGAAAAATTTATAAGAAGCATGGGTGCTTAGACCTCACCTATGGGAAGAAAGAAATAATCAAGTGAAACAATAACAAGACTTATTTTATTACGAGAAAAGTCCTCCAAAATAAAAAGCAAGAATGGTGGGCCACCAACATACACTAGAAGCAGTAACTCCCAAAGCTTGTGCCAACCATTTCAATATGCAAGTTCTATTGCGATGATCACCAGGGACGGAGCCAGGATCGGAAGGCTGCGGGGGCAAGATAAGAAAATGAAAATCTAAAGTAATCTTGATTATAGTCATAGTTGAAAAAGATTTGCATCGTAACAACCTTAGTGATTGTTGGAGTAGTTTTAGTCAATTAATTTTATTAGTTATTAGACTTTATCTCTATTAAGTTAGTATTTTTAATTGTTTTTTTTGACAAATAGTATTTTTAATTGTTAGTAAGTGATAAATGTTGTCTTCTATCAATTATTTTTAGTCTTTTTATTTAGGTGTTGCCAAAAAGTTGTAGATTTTTCTAAGAAATTAATTATCGATTATCCCTTCTCTTCTATTTATCAATCAGGAGTGTTTTTTTCTTTTACTACTTTCCCTATTCACTATATATTCTCAAGCTATTTTAGATCTAATTAATTCAATATATCAATAGTTCAAGCTGGTGTTGAGTGTGCTCTATTATAGACACACAGAGAAAATCACAAAATTAACAAGCCCCTTGCTTCAACTCTCTTTTGAGTAACAGTTCCATTGACGGACTTCCATTCGCCAAACATAGATAGAAGTAGACGACATACATTTCCACATCCACCGATGTCAGATCTAGACATGATTAAACCCCGCTAGACATCATATAATCTAAGTAACCACATTTCACCGATGCACAAGTCTTCTCAAAATCAACATTTACCACCATACAACCCATATCTTTCCTCCTCTTCTCAAGATCACGAATTATAGAGAAATTGTGATGTTATACATCATGCATAATGTATGAAAAATGAGTTATCGTAGATAAATGTCAAATCTAAATTTACCTATAGACCTTTAACATTTAGAGACAACTTTTGTATGAGTAAAAGTCAAATTTTTTATGGTATTAATTGTATATATCAATCAACGTATATTGGTGAATGTTGATTTTGAGAAGGCTTATGTTTTCACACAGTTTTTATAGTATTAATTGTATCAGGGTCGTGCTTGAGATTTTGGGTGTCTTGTGCGAAATTTGAATGTGATGTCCTATTTTTAATAAGTCGTATATATTGAAATTAATATTGTTTTAATACAATCTTAAGTAAGATAAAGTATTATGGAAGTGTTACATAAATATTAAAAAGTTCAAACCAAAATTTGAATAGAACTAATTATAGAAAATCAGGGAGATCGACCTGTTAATCTTTGAATATCATTCTCCTTATAATTTTTTGCTGCAAAATCATTTATAATTCGTTCATAATCAATATTATTTAAAAAATCATTTTCAATTAGGCAAAAAAAAAAAATCGTTTTCAGTTGAAATTAAAGCAAGTTTATTTAATCTATTATGCAACATTGTAGGATGCAAATAAAATTTCAACAATTTTAATTTTAAAAAACTTCTCTCAGCAGATATGCAACAGTAACATGGATGGTTAATATTATTCTATAAGATATGCATGGGTTAGGAAAACAACAAAATCTCTTAAGAGAACTCAATATTCTAAAACTTGTTTTTGACTCAATTATTAAAACCTCTCCGATGACTCTTAATTCTTCAAATAAAACCTCAGGCACCCCCTAGTTATTGTACGTGCGAATATTAATTATATAAATTTTTAATTTTAATATATATATACTACTATATATGTATATATACCTTATATTAAAAAATCGGTGCCCCCAAAATTTTGGGCCTGTACGGTTGCTCCTCCTGCACACCTTCAGGAACCCCACGAATTGTATATATCAATTGGATTTTTCCCCATACACCCTTAAGAAAATTCGCTAGAGAAATTAGCATACAAATTAAATATGGTTTTTCACACAGACGAGATGGAAAGAAGAGAAAAGAGACAAATTAAGCTAAAATAGAAGTTGCAAGGAAGAGCAAACTGAGATCTACAAAAGCTATTCAATAATTGTGCATGTGCATCAAAGAAAACCCAATGTCACTTCCATGTAGTCACTATATATCTTAAAAGTGATTTAAGTTTAAAGTTGCTTCACGCCATGTATAACTTTGTACTTGTCACGTGGTTTAGCTTTTGCCACACGCACTTAAATAACATGTTTTTAACCGTGAGAGCTCTATTCATACAAGAATCAAGCAGGAATAGCATGGAATTCAGTAAAATAATAGTTTACCCATATCAAGCATCAAGCATGCTTCGAACTTGTGTATATGCCCTCGAACAAATCCAATTTATTATAGGCAATTAGGCATCGGCATAATATTATTAGAACCAATATATGATATATTTATTCCAAGAAAACGAATATTAAATATTGCTTACATAGGAAAAGAAATTGATTTATTTGAGTTTATTTACTGGCATATATACTTAAGAGTGTGTTTGTGAGGTTGGAGGGGAGGGGAGGGGAGGACATGCGACTAATAGTATAAATTCTTGAGTGGTAAGCTATTTGTTGAAGATGTATTTGACAAGTATCGAGAAGTATTGGTACGTATCGATATCAAATACATACCTGACACCAATACATTTCCGCTTTTGGGGTTTATCGAGGTTTCATAGTCAAGGCACCTCCTACCTAAACGCTGGGATTTAAGGCTAAGAAATGTTCGATCGGCTAAAATCTTAGATTCCTTAGAAATTGATTTGCGATTAAACTATACTCATATGGACTCAGGAAGCCAAATAGCTAATTAGAATTTGTTCATATATAATTCTTGAGTGACGTAAATGTAATTCCCTTCGTAGTCGCTTAAAAGAGATCAAGATCTCACGCTGCTTTGACTAGTAAGGTCATTCCTCACCCTAAAATTTATTTATAAAAAAATCGTTTATAAAAAAATTTGTGAAGAATACAGTGAAACTTTTTTAAACGACAAATAGTATATATATATATATATATATATATATATATATATATATATATATATATATATAGTGTGTGTGTGTGTTTTTAATAAACACAAAAACCTTTGCACAGATGACCTGAGCTAGTTACAAGAAGGAACAGAGCATAAAATCCAAACCTAAACAATCTACTACTCTGAAACAACTACACAGATATTTAGATGTGTGTGTAACACTTGTGACACTTTCACCTCAATGAACTGGTAACATAAAGCAATGTATGATGAAATGTATTTAGATAAACATCTGTGTGATGTTAATTTTAATACAAGCCCCAAAATGCATATAAAAAAAAGTAACAAGTCACCTTTTTGTTGTTCGAGTTAATAGGAGAAAATCAGTAGACTATACTGAATGATATGTGAGAAATCTCAGTACTTCAACAACATCACATTAATTTTCTTGTTTCAGCAGAAAGATGATCATGAAAATGTCCTCAAAATGAATGTCAACGTTTATATATGATATCATTCATCTTATGTAAATGGTCAGTTACATTATTGATACAAAACAGGAACATGTGCTAAAAGTTACAACACCAGTTAGTAGCTAGGCTAGGGTTTGGTACAATAGCAAGCATTCCAAATGATAAAGAATCAATCAACTGATATATAGATTATATATTTCATTAAAATCAGCAAAAATATTCTTTGAAAAACTTGGAATATAGTTATGTACTAATGATGATTTCTATAGATCGAGATATAGTATTATTTTTCTGTATGGATTGTTCTTAATTTGCTGTTGAAAGTTATAAGAAACTGCATAAATACAAAAAAAAGATGTTCCTCTTTTTGAAATGGTTGTATATATCAATCATCCTCTACTCTTGATCTTCCCAAAACCTCAACCCTCAAGAACAAATGAAGTTAATAGAAAACCAAAACAAAAAGACAATCTAAGTGTATATCAATATTCTATATATAAATCTTATGCCTAGCTATAACATAAAAAAACAGACAAATTAAATCAACGATGTAAGTACGCTAAGTTTGACATCTAGTTATAACAGATCTCGTCAATAGATCTCGACTTATATTTGTATGTCGGAGAGAAAAGAAGAATATATACTTTGAAGGAGAGAAAAGAAATTATACCTTTGGCTTCTTGTGATGATACTAGCTAGGAAAGCTAGGTGTGAGAAATGAAGCCTGGTCCGAAATCAGTCCCATCCATGCATGAAGTGAGATAATAATATATACATACATATATAAAAATAAACTAATCAAGAGATCAATGAAAGGGAAGAAGAAGAAGAAGAAGAGATGATGATCGATCTTGGATCAAACCTCATTTTCCTTCTCTGATCACAAATCTCTCTTTCTCTTTTTCTCTCTTTGACAACAAGCAAAGTTAAAAAATATGGAACAAGACAATTAATGATTTCGGAGCAAACTTCATTCCAAACACCCCCCTTTCCTTCTTCAATAACTATTCTGTGTCTCAAGACATCATATATCATATATAGTGGTTAAAATATTTCTCACTCTCTCACTAAGGAAAGATATATATATAGGAACTTTACTTCTAGCCATTATATATATATAGGTTTATTATCAAAGTGACACTCTCTCTCTCTCTCTCTCTCTCCCTAGGCTCCATCTTCTGTGTGTGGTGTAGTGTAGTGGGTGTCTATCTTTCTCTCTTTCTCAAGATTCAAGAACCAACAACTAAGGCCTGCAAGCACTCAAGTTCCCAATCAGTACACCACTATAATAATAAATCAAATAGGGGACAGACACAAAGGTATGAGTAGAGAGAGAGAGAGAAAGAGAGTTAAAGAAATGAATAAGGAAAAAAAAAAGAACATGATAGACAGGTCACTATGAGAATTCAATAATTAAAAAGTGTGGTGGGATTTTGGATGGATCAATGTTGTCTTCTTCTGAGGCTGTGTAGCTTTATGACAAAGAGGAATGACTATGAGATTGCTTAGCTTAGACTTTTACACACACACTCTCTCTCTTAAATTAGGTACCATCTGCGTGTAATTACAAAAATTAATCTCTTGAGTCGAGTAGGACTACAATATATAACAGTTAAGCTCTATAAACTCTCAAGAGTTTTAACGTTATTGCACTCTCAGTGTTAAATTCGAACCTAACTCAAAGAGACCTAAACCTTCTCATTCAAGCGCGTACACTATTTCTCTCTATGTAAAAAGGAAACATTGAAAATAACGAGGAGGACTAAAAGAAAAGCATGGGGGCAAGGGACATGGGCCACCACAAGGACATTTAATATCATCTCATTATCAAATTAAAGTAGAGGGTCGTTGGAGTCACATACACAAAAAGAAGAAAAGTTATATATATATATATATATATATATATATATATATATATATATATATATATATATATGCAACAAACAACTACTAACAACAATGGAGATATCTACATCTTGAAGGAAAAGTGTCACCGCCACTGATAACTTGCTTTTCAGTACATGTGTCGTGCACTGTTATTTTTCCCTTCTCAATGGACTACATGTTACTGCTTATTTTACTCACGTATCCACATGTCCTCCCATTTTGATTCCTCAAGATATGCTTTCTGTTCATTGTTATTTTAGGGATTAATTTTATTGATTTTATGATTTTTGAGTTCTCAAAGTTTAAAGTTTCGTATTTATTTGGTCTTTAGCGAATTGTTGGAGAATATATATATATATATATCTATAACAAGTCTCACATGGTATAGAAGGAAGAGAATCAAATTGAATATGTAAGTTCAATATAATGGTACACGAAACATGCAAAACTTTGTGATTATCACGGATTTTATGTTAAAGTTAGTGTTAAACAAAAACACAGTATTTTTTATATAAAATGTAATATTTTGTTTTAGCGCGTGTTGTTTTTAAGAAGACGACCGTCATAGTATCTTTGATGTAAATAAGCTTTAACGCGCTTAAAGTACCACACCAGACGTTTGTAAATGTTTGGCGTGGATACGTTAAAGAATTTTAAAACTTTTAAAATGCTTAACATTAATTCCACGTCGGTTATTTCTTAATGAATGGTGTGGATTCTTTCAAAGAATTTAAAACATATAAATGCTGCCAATTGCACCCCGGTCGTTTTCTAATGTCCCGCGTGCAGAGAATCTAAAACGTTTAGAACGTTAACAATTCCACGTCGGTTCTTTATTAATGTCTGGCGTGGATTTTTTCAAAGAATTTAAAACGTAAAGAACACTGCCAATTCCACAAGGCAAACGTCTCTTAATTCCCGATGTGGTATATTCTTACTCATATTAACGCTAGAAACCCTCTATTTACTTCTCTCTCTCTTTCACTCTCTCTCTCTCTCTCTCTCTCGCACATACCACTCAAACCCTAGCTTCTTATCGTGCTCTCTACCTCCCTTGTTTCTCCCTCGTTCTCTCTACCTCCCTTGATTTTCCTTGTTGCCGTTGTTGCTCCGACATCATGTCATTCTCGAGCTCACTCCGTCCCTGGCAGCACCTTAGTGGATGTTGTCTCCCTCGCATCCACCTAGGGTTTATGAGGGAGACAACAAAGGCTCCCAAGCCCCACGAAGATTCTTCTTCTCACCTTGCTCCGTCCTTGGTTCATAAAATCAATAATCTCCATGAATGAATAGCTTAGCAGAGCAAAAATAAGAAAGAGGAATAATGGATTGAAAGTGTATATTCATTCAATAATTCACAATGATACACTGTTCAATATATATAGTAGAGAGTGGGGAACATGGTACACCTCCAATTAGGGAAAAACAGAAGAATCAAAACGACTAAAAATCTAAGGAAGCAAATCTTGAGCAATCTAGGGTAAATCTCCATCTGTAACGGAATTGAGAGAGAGAGTGAATGGAAAGATTCTTCTTCTGATATTTTGTCTATGTTGCTCGCTTCACACCAGCTCACCATTCTTATCACAATGCAATTTCTTCTTTTCTCCTTTGTTTTCCTCTTTATCCACATCAGTAGCCAAGTCAGCTTTAGTCAAAGTTGAGTCATCATCTTTTGTTGACTTTGATACTGGTCGCACTTTTTTGTTTTTTTGCTATTTTTGTTCTATTTTTTTTATTACGTCTACTCTATTTGTTCTTTTGTTTCCTAATTTTATAGTGGAGGTTGTGTTCTTTTTCAATGTATGGATTTTTTTAGTGGCTTTGTGTTGCATTCTTCTTTTGTCAGGTTATTTCTCTTGATATAAATTATCTTTTTGTTGATTCATTTTATGGTTCATGACAATAGCTATATAAGTCCTATGTTTTACGAATATATATATGTTATATATTGAATCTATTCGTTTTAGGGTTGACGAAAATATGTATGCATTTATGTGTTATGTTGGGTCTATTCGTTGGGACGAAGGTTATGCCTTTGTAAATTACATGCTCGAACAAAAGACATGGTTGCATGGAGACAATGAAGCACAAAGAAGAATACATCTATGTGCCATGTCATTTCCCCCTTTCAGGTTGTGGTTGTTTTGCACCATCCAAAGTTTTATCTGACCATTCCACCCCTAAAAAGTAGACTTGTGTTGCATTCTTCTTTTCAAGGTTAGTTATCTTGATTCACATTCTCTTGGGTTTTGTTGATTCGTTTATGTTTTGACCATAATCCTTTTGGCGATTGCATTTTACAAAGTCTCAGTTGAACAAATGTTATGCCTTTGTAAACTTCACTAAGCAAAAGCCGCAACTTGTGGGGCAAGAACTTTTAGGCATGTAGATTCCAATTGTGTGGGTTTATCGACACCATCCAATAAATCCAATAAGTAGGATTATTGTGTATTGCTCGACACTACTTAGTTAATTCTTACTCGTGTTTCTCCAAGACAAATCCAAGAAGTAGGATTGGAGTTGGAGAAATCATAAGGCATTGATACTTATGTATTTTGGCTTGCTTTTATGTCCATTGCGAGATGGAGGGGGACATTAGGAATTTGAACAACTGTCGATTGACAGGGTTAGCATCTATAAGTATATTCTCGTGTAAATTCTAACATTGTTGAGCGATCTTTTAGATGCTCGATTACTAATGCCCCTCTATCTCTCAGTGGATAGTAAAAGCAAGCCAAAATGCAATAGTATATGAAATCATGTCTTAAAATTTCTTCAACACCAATTCTAATTCTTGGGTTTGTTTTGGACGAAACATAAGTAAGGATCAACTCGGTGTGGTATCGAGCAACCACGTTAATCTCGGTGGACCATGTTACCCTTCAGAATCGGGACTAGGTGTTTATCATGCTAAAGAAGAATATCATCTTTAGGAAAGGGAAAAAATGAGCACAAGAATCTTGTGAAATATTTCCTCTACTCTTTTGTTCCTTCTCCTAAAGTTTCCCTCCTTCCTATATTCTTCCTCAACATGATAAACGCGCAATTTTAATTCTAAAGGAACACACAGTTTACTCATGTTTATATGTATTTCTCATCAGAGAAAGCTAAGAAGAAATGGGGCATTAGAGAAAGGTGGCTCCCTACATTGTTGTGGATCTGTCTATCAGGCCCAACATGCTACTAGACTGATAAAGTTTTTTACAAATATATGTGTTATTTTAGTTAGGGCGATCGACTAGAAAATAAAAACATGTGTTTTTCATTTTTCCAGGCAATGAAATTAGGGAAAACAGGTGTCCATTCGATGAGCGCTCGAGGCATACTCAAGTAAATATTTGAACATGACATGTATTGTACGTTACGTTGTTTTGTCAAAATGTCCATTCATTTGTATGTTGTCTTGATATTCAAAATGGGAGGAGCTCCAACAGTTGATGGCTCAGGCCACACAGGCGAGGGACCCTTCCACACCTCTATCGCTCGAAGAGGAAAAGGTACTAGCTCTACAAAGCTGGAAGAAGTCGGCTTAAGGGAAGTATTAGGGTCGCCTCTATGGTGCGGGGACCTATACTTCCTTGTTACGAAGAGGGGTTGATCACATCAACATTAGCAGAGCATCTTTGAGTCAACCTCCTCCTGCAAAGAGCTCAGGCGAGGTAATAGAGCTTAGGATGCAGATGTTGGCCCAAAAGGAGGAGATCACTACTTCTCAAGACCGCACTCGTCTATTGGAGGAGGATATAGCGAGCATGCAGCGGGAGCAGGAAAAGATGATGAAGATGCATAGAAAAATGCAGCAGACGAGGCCTCCCCAGCAAGAGCAAACAGGTGAGTCCTCAAATAGTGATAGTGATTAGTCAGGCCTTGCCTCCAATAGTGGCAATCGCAGTGGCTTCGATGGATATTAGGATTTCTTTTGTACTTTTTAAATTTTTAAAACACTTTGTTTTGGGTGAGCATAAAACCACCTCCAAGACAAAACATTAACATGTGAAGTAACATCATCAGTAATTACCATCAGATTCCTTTTTTCTTGAGTAAGAAATTCTATTTAGATAACACACACTTTGATGTTATAACTTTGATTGATGGTGATACACTCATATGAACCCTTATTTATAGTAGGAGGAAACTAATGAAGTACATGCAATAAGCCAAATGTGCTTCATGCACCAAAATCAAGTGCCACTTGTTATGTGAGTCACATGATCTTGTCATTTGCATTACATGCAACAAGGCCAGTGTTATCACAAGCAATACCGCACGACCTCAAGGGCATGAACCCACTATAGTATGACATGGATCATTCTCCCCAAGTTGGAAAAGACGCATCGTCGAGTCAAATTCAGCCTCGTCCAAATAGGGCAAAAGGTCAACTACTTAGTTGAAGCGTAATTCACATCTTTCTCCAAAAGGAAGAAAAAACAGAAGTAAAAAATTACAAACTCCTGGAATACAGTCAGTCGAATCCACATACCACTCATAGTAAAAGCACGAAGGAGAATGGCTCCGAGCCTGGAACCATCGCCATGAAAGAGCTAGTATCCAATCAAAACATCTCCTAAAGTCTAGAACACCTCTAGAGAAAATACATCTGTTTCTCAAGTCCCAAATAACCCAGAGGTCAGTATGCTAAATGAACGACAAACCACGTCTGCATCTCGAGGGCCCACCCACATGAATGAAATGAAGAAACATAGATGGAATATCCTGCTGTATGACGAAGTCAAAACTCAACCAACTAACAATGGCAGATACCCGGATCACAAGCAAATCTACAGGTGCAGAAAAGATGAAGAGAAGACTCATGTGCATCCTGGCATAAAACACACATCATAGCTGCCAAATTCGAGATCACTCCTCTACTAAACAAGTTTGACTAAGTCGGTACTCGATCCAAGAGGAGCTGCCTAACCTTGTTCAGAATCCCAAGCAACTACCTATATCTGTTTTTCAAGCATTATTACTCGATCGGCATATGGTTAAGTAGTGTTTTGATATAATGGCATTACGACATGACAGAGTATTGTATGCATTTCCTCAGTCATAAAACAGTCTTCTTTGTCCTTTCTCGTTTTCACAATAATTGGTATATATCTGTTTCCATATGCACATTTTGACATTGTTCATGAGATGAGACTAGATATCACTTATTTTCACCTTTTGCTTTCTCTCGACCTTCTTCCTCAACATTTCCAATCAACCTTTTTCTTTTTTGTTTGGTCTATTTTCATCTTTCCTTTTTTTTCCCATTAGCTGTCTTCTCCAAAAACTCTCTCTGACATAAATGTATATATGCTTTCAATGCAAAAGGAAAATATATAGCACAAGCAAGTTGATAATGTGATGTGAATCTACTGATTTTGCATGTCTCCTTTGTTTGGCTTTAAAGACACAAAACTAGGATAGTCTATAAGTTATAGATGCAACTATAACTGTATACTATATCTGATGAAAGAGAGGAATTTAAATGTCAAATAAAATATGCCAATTAATAGGTAAATTCACAACAACCATTTTTCATCATTGGAAGATCATTAATTTTTGAATGGAAGTATTTTCTGTGGTTGTTATTGATAATAATATTTGAGACAAGGAACATCTAAAGTTTTCCCTTTTCATGTATCCCACCATATAATGCTAATTAAAGTTTGAGGGGAAATCACTCTCCATGGTCCTACCTATAAAACGTGTCTTAAGTCTTAACATAACATGATCATATGTGTTTCTGTGTAATTGTTTTTAAAACTTCTACTGCATTGAATGAAGCCAAAAATCCAACATGCTAAAAATCAGTGTCGATTTGACTCCTTAAAATATTTATTTCAACTTTTAAAAAACCCAAAACCAATCAATCAAGCCCTCAGAATCCAATCAAGCTTGCTGATCTCCTGGTCCTGGCACAAGCACTTTCAAATGCCTTACACTTTTTTTTTATAAATCAAATATCTTCTGCGCACAACTGCATGCCCAAAAGAGAAATTTCAACAGAAATAATATGTGCCCGGTACAAAAATAGTCTCGGTTGAGTGTTAAAAAGAGAGGACAGAAACAATAGAAAGAAAAAAAAATTATATGTGAGATTAAGAAAGGCAATGCACTAACGAAGAGTAAAACTTTTTTTACATCCCCTTCCCCTCTATCTTTTCCTGCTGCCTAAAGTTGATGCTGCATAATAAAAACAAGGGAAAAACAACAACCAAACCATATTTAAAATAAAGAAATGAATAAAACTTGATTTCCAAGACTAAAAGGTAAAGTCCCACGAGTTGTGGGCATACATAGAGCTTATAAAAAGCATTTGAACAACAATAGTTGTGACAACAAAGTCCGAATATTCCTCAAATAAACGGAACAACTTTAGGGAAATTACAAAAGGGTCATTTCTCATTGCTCAGTATGAGAGCAAACAAAGCCCTTATTTGGAAATGAGTATCCTCTTATTCTGAAATTCTTGAGCCTTGATGTAATATAAGTAAGGAAAATCTGTAACCATGTCTACTCTTGATGGCTACTTAGCTCAGTCCAGTATCATTATTGACCAGTCTCCAACTTGAAAATGAGTACAATGTACACTAAAACTACACAATGTACACTAAATCTATCTCTACAGAATAATTTACAATCATTGAACTGGACCAGTAATGAAATTGAATAAGGATAATAAGTAGATAAGAGTTACTAGAAAGAGCCTTAAGATGCCTTTTTGACAATCTTGACACTGCTATAGAAGCGCTTTAGATCTTTTATAGCTTTTTCTTCAATTTGAATAGAACGAATGGAAGATGGTGTATCAACTTCAGGCTTGAACCAGCGGTTCATCCCAGTTGTTTCAGATGGTGAGCCTTGACCAGTAGCTATAGTGAATCCAGATGTGCTAGTTTTTGGACTATTGGAAAGACTTTGTTGTTTCTTTACCTGTTACCAAATCACATCCTTAGTTGAACACTAAACACTATAAGAGGCAAAAAAATTACCAAAAATGTAGGAGCCAAAATAGAATTATCACCAACCGATACAAAGCATACTTTTAGAATTTCAGTTGGGCCTAACTTAACCCTAGAAAATAAGCTTGTAGAGTAAAGGGTGTCTCCCACTTATAAACTATTTTTTAGGTCATATCACATCCGATGTGGGATTCTTAATACACCCCCTCACGCCCAAAAGCGTGATCGAGTAGCCTGATAGCAGGTGGCGTAATGGATCTTGGATTGGCTCTGATACCATTTTAGAATTTGAGTTGGGTCTAACTAACCCCTACAAAACCAGCTTGTAGAGTGAGGGATGTCTCCTACTTATAAACACTTTTTCAGGCCATATCACATCAGATGTGAGACTCTTAACACATACATTACTGACACATGGGGGATAAATAAATGGGAGCAACCATTAACACCCTCATTCTTCCTAGTCTGATTTCTCCATCCAGGAGTTATCTTCCGGATGTGTACTTTTGTTATGATGAAGTTTATCTTCAGACAGTTTTATGCCGTCCGAAAATTTATTTTAGGAAAATGTTACTTTTTTAGGGTGTTTTAGAGAAAACACGGTGCAAATAATTACACCTAAAATGTACACACAAAAGGAAAGGATGCCTTAACTCACAAACCTGTTGCATTTGGATGTCCCTTAAAGATGGCCGAGAGAGTTGAGGAGGGGTTCCTGAAGCAGTCCAAGGAGGGGTGTTTTTATCTCCATCGGATGCCTGGTGAGTCAAGGTGACGGGTATTGGGCTAGAAGGTAGAAATGAACTCAACTTTATTTTCCCCCCACTGCCAAAATCAGAAAGATCTTCCACCTTCTCTTTAACCCCAACTGGGTTGTTTCCCTTTATTTTGCTCTGTTCATCCAGGATTTTACGAAGAGAAGAAGAACCCTTAGTAAACTTTGCTCCGCCCCATGCAGGAACATCACTTCTTGGTGACGGTGGAGGTGGAGCCGCCTCTTGCGGGGCTTCTTCAAGAGCACCACTCAGAAACATGGAAAGCCCACCCTTCTTGCACTTTTTCTTAGAAGCCTTTTGTGATTGAACCTTACCCTTCGGCAACTCTAAATCAACTTTCTTCTCCACAACAAAAGCTAAATCTTTTGCATCCTGGTCTGCTGCGGAATCTTTGAATGTCGAATCCTCCTGCACCTATCGAATAAAGTTCAAATTTTTAAGCAATGAATACATGAAAGGAACTATGCAACTAATTCTCGTTGAAACAAAAAAGACAAGAAAAGAGAAGTTCTTAACAAATTAGAAACCAACCACTGAAGTAGGAGCTGTCATGAGGTCAATGTCCAACAAGTCTTCAGATTTAGGAATCACTTCACTTTTAGAATAAACAGATTCTATTTCTGCCTGCTCTATGCTTGATTTGCTGCTACCCATTCTCCTTTGTTTTTTTGATAATTTACCTTTCTTACTTTTCCCTTCTGGTACTATAGAAGAAGACGCTTTATTCTGCGAGGTCTCCACAGGAACACCAAGCTCTGCAAGTGAGCTCTCAAGTGCTGACTTAGATTGAAGTTTTGCAATCTGCTGTTCATCAAGAAGATGTCCTTTAGACTGCTTAGTTTCAAGCATCTCAATCTGCTGCAGCTTCTTCCGTATAGCTCGAACTACTTTGGAGATTTCACTATTGGGGTCATCCTTGGGCTGTAGAAAGGAATCTGATCTTTGAACTTTCTCCAATTTCAGTGCAGACATTTTCATGTGTTTGTGATAAGTCCTTTGAATATTGATCTCATTATCATCCTCTTCACTGTCAATGATGACAGGGAGTGTAGCAGTTGGAGTAGGGAGCCGGCGGTAACTCCATGGCTCAGATGATCTCTGATCGAACAACCTCTCAAGGTTAGCTAAAATTTCCGGCGAGGCACTTGCGACAGCATGTGATGAAACTGAAAATATATAATCAAGGTTGCGCATGACAATCTCCTGAAACCAGTAAATAATGTGAAGCTTTAGTAAATGCAACCCATCTTTATTATTACAAATTATAAATTAATGATCAATTTGCGTTCACACTACATTTCCTAAATGCAGGGTTGCGAAAATTGAGATTTTTAAGAGGACACATGTCAGCAATTCTTTCATGGTCTTAACTTGTGTGTGTGTATCTGGGAATTGGGATGGAACATAATTCAAAACTAAGAAATAATAAAATATTTTATCACAAATCTGAACAAGAAGCACAAACATAACTCCTATTTTACAAATTATGTTGCAAAAACTTTGTATGGTAACTAAGATCAGTACCTCACAATACTTCTTCAAATCATCTGCTCCAAGAGAATCAGCAATCTCAAGCAGTTGTATGGCATTCCGTGGCTCCAGTAGAGAGTCTGCTGCTGCTTTTTCACAAAGACTTTTTAAGCTGGGAGTAGTTCTCTGTCTGAAATTATCATTTTGAACAGTATATATCGTATCATGGGAATCTATATCCTCGAATAAAATGTCTTCATTTAACTCGTCCATATTATTTCTGTTATTCAACTTGAGCTCCTGAGAATTATCAATCGTGTTGAAAGGGTAGACAGGATGATAAAGGGAAGCCACAATTAGTAAATGTGTTTCACCAACTGAAACTGAAGTAGCCTTCTTCACACCATGCAACCGACTTGCAACAAGTGGCTTATCCTTACCCTTCTTCCCATCCCACATGTAAACATCACCTGTAGCTGTAACCGCTGCAGTCCAGTACTTTCCAGCAGATATGCTTACCATATTCTTTCCACACATTGCATACAGCTGTAAATTATCAGAAAGAAAGGAGAGAATCAGAGAAACCATTCTAATCAAAATGTTTGTCTAAGGAAAATCGGAATGACGCAAGGAGACTCAGCGAATAAGAACCTGTTGACATTTAAGATCAGGATCTGAAGAGATCCAATAAAATAATGCACCATCTTCTGTAAGAGCCATGCTGTGTGCCATTCCAGCAGCTATAGAAACTACGTGAAGCCGTTCATTACGATGAAACTTTAAAGGAGTGCTTCCACTTTTCTTTAAGTTCCTAGTAATCACTACACGTTTTGGAGTAACAAGTCGATGACCCCAGGTATATACCTGCAAAACAAGGAAAATCAGAACATAAAGATGAAAACTAAAATTGGATTGCAGAAAAAAAAATCTGCTGACAACAACTACACATAACTAAAAAAACATGAAAAACATTTAGGATTCATATCCATGTACCTGAAAAAAAGTAACTAGTCGAACTTGGACATAATTTTGGTAATGAACAATATCAGTGCCCAAAAACTTAGGTCTTATTCCTCTGTAACATGTGTATATTTCAAATTTATGTGATGCAGGGGCAGTAGAAAAAAAGAGTTGATAAAAGAAAGCTAAATACAGCTTCTAACCGTTAAAAAAAGTTGAACTAATAACAAAATGACCAAAATCTGCAAATAGTTACCTCTCCATCAGACCCTAATACAATTGTGTGATATTTTGCAGTAGAGACTCTGGTTAAAATCTTCCCTTCAAGGATTCAACCACGCGTGGGGTGTAATTAGAGGCTGAGTTTGATGTGCCATAACCAAGCTGACCCTCTCTATTACAACCCCAAGTAAAAACTTCACCTAAATCAGTAACTACAGCCGTGTGCTTGTTTGCTGCAGCAACGTCAACAACTTTTGACCTCAAAACAGATACTCTACGAGGTGTGGGTTGTGAATCAACAGAAGTGTACCCAAGCTGTCCCTCTGCATAACAAGAAATAAGAAAATATTGATTCCAATCCCGTGTCATTTGACCCATTCCCATATTTCATACAACAAAGCATAAAGAAATATAACCTGAATTAAATAAAGGCCAGGGCAGGGAACAGGGGAAAGATTAATTGGTTGCATGTAGTATAGTAGCTTACAGTACAAGACTCACAACTTATACGAACATAAATATTGTTAAAAATCGTCAAGTTTTACCTCTATTTGATCCCCATGTGAACACTTCCCCACTCTGGGTAGCAATAACTGTATGATGCTTAGCTGCAGCAATTGCCATCACTCTGCGAGAACCCAGACCAGAAGTCACCTGGCGGGGAGTGATGACAGCAGCTTGACCACTGCAATGAGTATAACAATATAAACTCTAACTCAAAATTGTCCAAATGCATAAACAGATGACAATGATAACACCCCTCTACATTATTAAGGAAGTGACTCAACCACTTTCCAAATACAATATTCAATCTTAATTACCAAGACATGGTAACACCTATACTACAAACAAAAAGCAGGATTCCTTTACACAGAAACAGACCATATACCTGTGTATGTCAAAATCAGGATGCCCTAAACGCCCACCCCTTCCAAATCCCCATGTAAACACTTCTCCATGAGCGGTGAGTGCCACACTATGAAACTTTGCCGCAGAAATCAGCTTTATGAACGAACCACCTAGTGAATCAACTTTGCAGGGTAGCTTCTGGATATGTGCATTTCCAGTTCCAAGCTGATAATTTGCACCACTGCCCCAACTAAAGACCTCAGTAGTCACTAAAGATACACCAAAGTCAGATTGTGCAATTTGTCTACTTTCTATGGCAATAATAATCCAAATCATAGCAAAGTAGTCAAAGCATGGCTGCTTATACCTGAACTGTTTTCATTTCCAACAGCCTGAATCACGGAGCCAGATAAGAGATCTAAAGGTATTCGAGATTTTGAGTCCTCCAATGTAATAGAGGCACTGTGCTGAAGAAGGATGCTTGCAACAGCAAGATGACCAAAATGCAGAGCCCTGTGAAGGCTACTCCAGCCTGATTCTCCATCCTGAAAATTAAACATATTTCAGCCTGATACTCCTCGATGATTGAGATTAGAAGTCAGTTTAGTCATAGTTGTATTAACTATTTACCAGACCAAGGTTTTGAAATCCAGGTGGCAACATTTGAAGATTATGGAAGATTTAGGTGAAAAACATGTGATTAGGCAAATGTTACTATTGGCAGTTGATAACATTGGAACCAACATAATAAATAATAACTAATGTCCATAATTAAAAAGAAATCTTAAGCACATTTCATTTCCTTACAAGTTAGTGTGATAATTTATGAGTTATGACGACAATATCTTTTTTACTTCCTTATGCAAATACCATCAGTTCACTATATTTCGCGGCTCATAAAATTAAAAGGGATATTCATCAATATTCAATGCAATACAATTTAAGTTAGAAAACTGTAAACATTAACCTCTGAAGTTCCTTCCTACACAGTTTTAAAAATTTATCTATATTTTGCACAGATATTTCAATGATTTTCAAAAATAAGCTAAAGGTTAGATCATGGCAAAGTAGTTAAACAATCAACCATTTGAAGAAACAGGCACAAAATTAATGCTTCTTATAAAAAAGGCAAGCACATATCTTCAAAACTAGTAATTTTGGAAAAGAGGAATTGTCATACTCGAGCATCAGGATCTGCACCAGCTGCAAGAAGCCTCCTAACAATGGGAATGTGATTTCTCCAAGTTGCAATATGAAGAGGAGTCAGTCCGACGGTGTTCCTCAAATTGATATTGCCCCCACTCTTTTTCAGTGATGCCAAGGCCAACTCTACGTCATTCAGAGATCCATTGCGCACAACAAGCCACAGATCCTTCTGGGATCCAGTACAAATTTTGCGACCTGTAGACTGTGAATTCTGCTTTTGTGTGTGTGGAGAAATAGCTACTTCCATTATTACAAAATGTAACTCCAAGTAAGTTTGTTATCTTTCACGATATTTTATCTTTCATGAGCCGGATTCTCTAAAGTTACTTCACTCTCTAGAATACAATTGAACACCTAATAAAAATAGCTCTGGCCCCTGAGTCCAGATGTTGATCCTCGCTAATCCATGCTAATGTTATATAGTAATCAAAACATCTAGTTAAAATTGGAATTGATAGTCTGCTAATCTATCACCAACATCACCAAAAGTTCATTGCCATCGTTGTGATCAGTATATCATGAACATAAACAAGTTACATTAACCATTGACAATTCGCAGTGCCGTTATCTGCTACAAACAGAAAAAACAGTTTATAATCACATATAGTCTCAGTCTATTGGGGCATATAAGATGCTAACAACCACAAAACACAAATGAAACAAGTCTAAAAAATCAGTGAAGGGTACAAATCAAAATGTATATAATTTTAATTTAACTTCACAACAAGATCACAAGTGATAATCATGTTTGATTTCCATGAAATTTTATCCAATGAGTTTCCTATTTGATCTATGCAATTAAAAACTAATTCATGACTTCAACACAAATACTATTTTTAAACTCAACAATTACTTCAAACAATTGAATCACGAAATCCCAACCTCAAAAGAAACACAAAATTCGAAGTTAAAAGAAAAAACATCAGTTCCAACCGATCAAGTACTAAAAAAACAAACTAATGACACTAAATGAGAAGTCCCTCCAATGCATCATGAAGCATATCTCGAAAATCAATACAAATAACTCGAAATCAAACCCATTAAAAGTCATTACCACACATAGTGTTCATAAATAACAACAAAACTAGGCTTAGAAACAGAAGAACAGCAATGTGACACAAATCCACATAAAATAGATCACCCAATCGTATCCAGATAATAATTTTCAAAGCAATCGATGAAATTGTAAACAAATTCAGAAGTAAAGAGATAATGTGAAATGAATGCGTGATACTCACATCGTACCCTGTTGAGAAGAAAACTCAAAACTCCGCAAAGAATATATCTTTGAAGTTAAGCTGAGAACAGTTATACAGATGATGATGATGATGATTTATTACCAAAGAGTATCGAAATCGAAACCCAGAATATACCCTTTTCCCAAACGCACCAATGTAATAAGCCCCAAAATAAAAATTAAATATTTTATTATCTTTTAATAAATCAATTTCGTAGCAAATTACGAATATTATATCTGTGGAGAAGGAAATAGTCACAGTTACGAAAGGGGTAATTTAGGTATTTTGAAGGGTTTTATTTGGACGGAAACGCCCCTGACTCGGGGACCACGAGAAGTTACAAAGACGAGGACTGAGTTGTCGCTTCGAAGAAACGCTGGATTCTCCGCAAAAAAAACAAGTGTGGTAGTAAATGGCACGTGGTTACGTAATAAGCTGACACTCTTTATTAGGAAAGGAATGGGGATTATGACGAAGAAAAAATAAATTGAGATTTTCTTGTTTAGGAAAGAAGACAATAATTTTAAAATTTAATAATAATAATAATAATAATTGGTAGTATAGTATTTTACAGCCTCAACCAATAAAAAATTATGGTTTTGGTGATTTTTAAAGTAATTTTTTTTTACCAAGACTTTTAAAGTAATTATTAAGTTAAAGTTAAACGTTTTTTATGATGCTTATTTTATGATTGGTTAACGTTGTAAAAAATGTTGTATGACGATATATATAAATTAAATCTATAATTTTATACCGTTTACTACACTAATAACATTACTATATAATTTTGTCAAAAAAAATTAGTATACAATATTTTGTTAATATCACCAAAAAAGTATAATATTTTGTCAAAAAAAGTTAAAATATAATACAAGGAGTATACCATAGGCGCTAAAAAACGTGAGTGCTCTGGGCAATGGTGAGGGTTTTATTTTTGCCGTGCAATCACAAGTAGAGGTATGGTCGCTGGACAAGCCACTGAATGACAATGCGAACTGTTGTCAAGTGGCGAACCCATTGTTTAGAGTTATGCTAATGGTTGGTCAAGTCAGCGCACCAACTAAGGAGTATAGGTCGATCTGATAGAAAAAGGATTGGTGTAGATCTCTTTAGAGGAGGGCAACAGGCTAATGCCGAGGGTTATGTTGGATGAGAGCTACTTCTAGGACCATTGTCATTCATGGAAGGAAGCTCTGGTGGTGAAACTTGAAGTGAGTATAAGTCAGCTAGAGTCACAAGAAAGGGGAGTTTGGATTGTGACCCTTTTAAAACTTTGTCTAGTACCACCCACTATTTGTATTAAAGGATAGTTAAAGTAACTACCTCAAGAACAGAGTGATGAACAAAACAGAAGATTATTAATGTCTTCTAAGTAAAAACAATCTTTTGAATGTATATGGATATTGGGTAGGTAAGTCAAGTCACTGGTTCTAAGAAGATAGAAATGTTTTTAGTGAATTGAGTCGTGTAAGAATATTGAAAAATGGATATGTGAGACTATATATTCTTCCAATATGGATGATGTTCTGGAATGCTAAGATCTGTGGTTCTGAAGATTTCACGAGTTGTAGTGTTTGTGAGAAGATAGATCAAAATTGGAACTCTTGACATCATATGAAGTTGTTTAGAGAGAATTTCATATGTTGGAGTAGAAGAAGTGATTCAGTTGATGTGGTGTATTGTTTGAGTGCAAAACTAAAGGAAGACATTAAATGGCACATAGGAGTTATAGTGGTTCACCCTAAATCCACTAGGGTTAATCCACTCTTCACACTCAGTGAGAATTTCCACTATTATCCAATAGCTTACACTTTCCAACCAACCACAAGCTATAGTACATGATAGTTTTCTTCTACAACTCTATCTACTGTATCCCTAGTTTTTTTCTACAGCTTTAGTAATTGAATTCCCCTAAGATCATACTTAGGCATCTTCAATAACACACTAGCAATACTATGACATGTTTATTAAGGAATAAACCCCAAAGAACCTACTTAGGCTTCTTCTTAACAATTCAGCAAACACATGCCTTGTTAAGAAGGTACATTGATAGGGTTGTGTTTAGTTTTGTTTGGGAAAACATATAACTTTGAGTGGTAATATGGTTTTTCTACTTAATACAATCTCCATAGCTATGACATACTAAAAAATGATCTCATTTAGATATTGTAAGTTGTTTTGGACTGGGCCATGAGGCCCACTCCAACAATCAGATCCGGATCAGCCCAATATATAGCTAGGATCCATATCCACGATAAATCAACCCATTAATGACAATCATGTCTTGACGGCCCAGATTCACCCAATCGATCCAACAACTCAGAGCTGACACGGATCCTTGCAAATACAGACTCACCTATCCAAAAAAAAAGGTACACTTTCATTCCCTGCTACACTCATCTATTCTCAATACTGACTTGAGCGTCGGATTGGCTTCATAGGTACCCCACCTCGGATAACTCTAAACTCGACTTGGGCGACAGGAGATCTACCAACTACAGTCCCTATCATCTGCAAGACACATAAAATTGGCGACCACAATGGGAGATATCAATCTTTCATCTACACTTGGAACTTTCTCCTCCATTCCAATGGCACCCAAAGGCAGACCTTGAGTACAAAGCATCGTCATGGCTCAACCACAGGTCGAAGACACCCCAGAAGGTGTCATTGTTTCCATGTTGAATGATGCCATCCAGCTTCCGGCTCCGCTGCCGACTCTGGTCCAGGATCTTGTCCGCCAAGAGGATGCTACAACTATCTGACAGATCCTAGACCTCCTGAACACTCATAATCAAGCCATGGTGCAGCAAGAAGCACGTTTCGTCCAAGTGGAAAGACAAGTGGAGTCTGCTAGAGCTAACACCATGCTGGTCCAGCCTCGTCCCTAATGGGGCATTCCTCCCCCGAGGACAGTGAATTTCAGGCACCACAGGTCCCCATCTTGGCGACAGCTCAACCATCGGTCTCCGCCTCGATGGAGATGCAATCATCGGTCTTCCCCTTGACGCAGTAGGCGCCAAAGGTCAGGCTCTCCACCGAGCACTCCTCCAACCCGACAACACCTACTGACACAAAGACTCTCCTTCTAGAAGCTCATCAATCATGTTCTCTAATTCGTGCCAGAGGTATTGAAGTC
Organism: Oxytropis ochrocephala; assembly: GCA_020916435.1. Lineage (NCBI taxonomy): Eukaryota > Viridiplantae > Streptophyta > Magnoliopsida > Fabales > Fabaceae > Oxytropis > Oxytropis ochrocephala. Next base: position 87,531,845 of record CM037091.1, read on the forward strand.
GAGACAAGTCCCACAAGAGGCGCCGCCAGAGATGCAGATCTAGGAAATCCTCGGGCTGACGTGAGCGTCAAGACTCAGATCTCGGGGACATGTCACCTCGCTACCACCCAGGGACCTTCGATGATGGAACTTTCACTAGAAAGATCAATTATTATCCAATCCCAAGGCCCTGGAGAAGCTTTCAATCCTCAACATGTACGATAAGACTGGAGATCCTGACAGCCATTTGGCCTACTTCAGTCTCACGATGCGCTATCGGGGAGAAAGGGAGCCCGTCCATTATGATCTTCCCACTCACCCTTGAAAGATCAACACTAGCTTGGTTCCAAGAATTGAATCCAAACTCGGTCTCATCTTGGGAACAGCTAGCGCATATGTTTGCAACACGCTTTGCCGCCTCTTGCTTGAAGCCTAAGTCCTAGGAGGTTCTTAGGGCGATCAGGCAGGGAGATAAAGAAACACTTACGGAATATTTGGAGTGGTTCAACAAGAAATCTACGAATGTTAGGAACCTTGAAGATAAGAGGAGGCTTTTTTGGATGAAAGACAGCCTACGTAAATGACACTTATTCCAAATAGGAATCAAGGTCAACAAGCCCCGGAACTTGGGAGAATTCCTTCGAAGATCCCAAAAGCACATGGACTACGAAGAGGACCAGCTGGCTTACAGGGCCATTGCCAAGCCAGGGCAGAAATAGAGCTTGAGCTGAGGGAACCATGCCAGGAGCGAGCCCGAGCTGAGGGAGCACCCCGGGAATTTGAACCCCGACAAGGTCGTTTCACAGAGCACACCTTGTTGAATACATCTCATGCAAAGATCCTCGCAGAATGTGCCGGTGCGGAGTTTCGGGACATCAAACCAATGTTTTAAAACTCGGACCGGTGATCGACTCGGCGAAGGTACCGGGTCACTGGGTCAAGGGTCGGACCGAGGGGTCGACAGTTGAACCGCATGACCATTAACTCAGTCTTGATTAAAAAATTCTCAAATTTTTAAAAATTTTATGTAAAGATTAATTTACTAAAATTAAGCTCACGAAAACTATACTTTAATTTATAGATATTTTTTGATCAAATATATATATATATATATATATATATATATATATATATATATTAGGAAGATATATACAAACATATGATTAATTTATACATTGACTGAAAATAGCAAATTACTAGCCTCACGCCCGTGCGATGCACGGAGGCGCTAGTATTAGTGAAACTAACAACGGAATTATCACCTTTAGATAGTAATAACTGAAACAACCAACACAATTAACACCTTTAGATTGTACAATAGGATTACAAAACCAAAGTCATTGATACTACTAAATATTAGTAATTCTCATATCCTAGTTCAACCTCCATATATATAAGAAACTATAGGAGCTAACATATGTATGTAAATATATATAAATATACATGCATGAGTGAGTAAGTTAGGTTAAGGAAGAGTTAGGAGTGAAAAGAAAAAAACAATTCAAGACGGAATCAATATAGACCTAACACAAACCCCAATCGGTGGTGCGGAAGAACAAGAAAACGTGAACAATGTATTGCTAAAATGCTTGCTCAAATTCACCCTCCAACTTGAAAACGGTAGCCGAGAGCTTCAGGTTGTGTTTATGTGTTTCGCAGAACGGGAGAAGGAGCAACACCGCGTCGAGTTCTCGTTTCCTCATGGCGGTGGATATAGGCGGTGGAAGAGGTTTGAGATGGCGGGTGAGGAGGTGGCGTGCAATGAGGAGAGGTCTTTTGGGAAAGAGTGAGAGTGTGGAGGTAACGAATGGTGAGAGAAAAGAGAGTTGGGGAAGAGAGGAGGAAAGTTAGGCGGTGGTGGTGGCGAGTGGATGAGAGAATGGAGTGAGTGAGAGTGAGAGAGACGAGAAGAAAGGGAAAGAAAAGGAGAGAGAATGAATGAAACAAGTTTCACTTGTTCAGAGAGAGAAGTGGGTGTAGTGATTGGACAAATAAGAGGCAAGCCAATAGGATCCACAAAAAGCGCCCACACACTAACCAAAAATTGCATTTAAAATTACGAAAATACCCCGCAAGTTTGGCGCCAAATCCAAAGACTAAAGCGCTTAGGATTAAAAGGAATAAAAAAGAAGTCTCATTCCTAATCCATTTGAACAACCTAATCCAGCACGAAAATATGTACATGTTTCTTCCCCTTCCTCTTTAATGGCTAAATATATTATCGTAAAACAGCTTAAGCTTAACACATAGGATATGTGCAAAGAAAGATGATTAAAACTCTAAATAATAGAAACACATCACACATTAAGTCTAAGTAATGTAATTACAAACAACCTAATCAATAACAACTGGAACATCTTCAATCAATCCAGTTGGTCCATCAAAATCAGGAGGAAAGACAACTTGTAAGGCCTTGGGCTGACAACGCATCAATCTTGGACGAAGACATAAATAATAGAGTAAATCTTATATATAGTTGTTATTATATATTCTTTCCAAGAACATGACAATTTGTTAAGTAGAGAGTATCCAAATGGACTCTAATCTCTCTTGCTCTTCTTTGTGTATTATCACATTTTATTGTTTAACTGACAAGGTACAAAAACCAGATAAATTGAGCTATTTACAGCCATGCAGGATTCTTCTCTGGTGAAACCACAACTTTCAGTTGCAAATAGTTGTGAAGACTTCCGCTCATTTTGTACCCACCAAAAGGAATTGCAGCATCAAAAACATCAAAACAATTAATCCACACAGTTCCAGCTCTCAATGTCCGTGATCGAAGTGTTAATTGTACTCAAATTCTTGGTGAAGACCCCTGCGGCTAAACCATATCGTGTCGCATTTACCCACCGTATTACTTCATCAATGTCCCTATTATAAGCAAACTTTGTTAGAAATATCCCAGAATGCCACATTATTAATATCACTGCTTTCACTCACTTGAACTTCAAGATGGACTGAACTGGGCCAAATATTTCATCTTTTGCTATCAACATATCATCCTAATCATTAGCATGTGTTAGAAAATGTTCCAATGTAGAGTCATACTATACTATGTATTTCTGCATACCATTTGAGGCAAACAATCAAATACCTGCACATTTGAGAAGACAGTTGGCTGGATAAAGACTCCTTTTGAACCCAATCTCTCACCACCACATTCAAGGGTAGCATTGCTATCAATTCCAGACCTTATTACATCACATAATTAAGAATGTGGTGCTTTGTCAAACATTAATTGTTCACTCAACAATATTAGAAAAGAAAAAAAACAATGAGACAAGGACAATAGCATAATGTTAAATTTGAAAGGAAATGTTAATAATACCTGAGGATCTTGTTCTACACCTTTCTTAAATGGATCACCAACAACACGTCTCAAAGCTCTTTCCTTTGATTTCTCCAATAACTCATCATAGATACGCTCATGTACGAAGGTGCGAGATCCGGGACAAAGAACATTGCCTCTAGAAAGCATGCAACATGAGGCATAAGATTCTTCTTGACATTTCGATTCCATATTCGGTTTCTTGACATTAGATTCTTATTGAACAAATTACAAAACTGATTAAAGAAGAGAGCAAAGTGTGCAATTTCATGAGCCTTGTCAATATTAGCATCCTCGCATACTATGAAAGGAGATTTCCCTTCAAGCTCTAATGTCACTGGTTTAAGATTGCTTCTTGTAGCCAGTTCAAGTACTGCTTTTCCAGTTTCTGTTGATCCTGTGAATGCTAACTGCAAAAAAGAAGAAAAAATGGCCTACTATAAGATATAATGATATAAATGACTTAAAAGAAAAGTCTGAGATGGTTGATTTGCAAAATACATTGTCCACATCCATATGACTTGGCAGCCTGTTCATAAAGTTTTCCATTGTCCCATGCCTCCAAAGCTGCAAGCTCATCATTGTGCTTCTCAACCAAATCAGCAAAACGGAGCAATATCCGACATCTTTCCTGAAAGAGTTATTAATAAATCATGATCATAAAACTAAATGTAGTATAAGGTCATGCAAGAAAGGGAGGAGAATTAGGAAATGGCTACATAAGCAGTCATTTTAGGCCAAGGTCCTTCATCAAAGGCCTTCATGAGCTTTCAAGCTCTTTGACGGTCGATATCTTCAGTAGCGCTTTAGCAACATGCGCAATCACTTCCCACGTGCGTGGGTCATTAGTAGGAAATGTTTTTCCTGAAACCAACATAAATTATAACTAAGCTCCACTATATGATTTTGTAAGTGGGAAAAGGAACTCTTTTCTCTCCCACTCAAGGCATGGAATGAGATGGACATCATTTTCAAACACAATGAGATACATGACCTTACTACACAAGAAATTTATGTTTCAAACTCAATTTTCATACCGAACTACTATTCAAACCTAGGCCTTAAAATTGTAGGGTTTTGTCAACTTAGTTCTTAAAATTAGCAAAATTTTAAAATGATCTTTGAATTTGAAAACTCTCCATACATTAGTCTCAAATGGACAAATTCGGAACTAAATTGACTATTCAAAATGCGTGATAAAACAAATTAATTTTTGGATTAAATCAACCACGTTCTACAATTTCAAGAGTGAATTGGAGATTCACTTCCAAAAATGCTATGAATGTATATACGATGCAAAGATCTACAAATTGGCCATTTATGAGATGTTTGTGTATAAGTAATTGGAACTTGTGGAGTGATCAAATCCTCATCAATTTGCAAGAAGTAGCTCTCTGCTAAATGCATTTGTATTTATCAACCCTCCGATTTTCTTCTTAGGGTGAAACAAAAACAAACAACACGTGAAAATCTTATTCAATAAACATCCTAAACAAAAACCCTAAACAAAATCTTGCATGTATTTTAACAAATGCATTAGATATAAACATCCTAAACCTAAGAAACTTATTATTACAATAGTAGCAAAACCCCTAAATAAAATCTTGCATGTATTGAAAGTGGACAATTGAGGTAAAATTGGGGCACAAAACAAAGAACATAAATTAAAATAGTAATAAAGATTAATACTACTCCACTCACCCAATATAACAATCCCAAGGAAGGTAAATATCCTTAAAAGGACCAAATTGACCAAAAGATCTACGAAGATCTTCGGGCCTGCAACATAACGTAATTGAATTCGTTCATTTTAATTCTTGTAACCCTAGTTGTGAGAAGGAAATTAACCATAAAAAAAGTTGAAAGAAAAAGAAAGCACGTGCACCGCAATCATGGCGAAGGTTACGAACGAGAAGCGTGGTAGGGAGATATGAATCGCGAGAATGGGGAGTGTAGGGTCGCGAGGGCTAGGACTTCTTCCACCTCCTCTTCTGCCGTAACGAGGTGGCGGCGATGGAGTGTAGCTTCTTCCTCTCATCTTTCTGCAATCAAGAAATCAACAACTGGTCAACTATTTCTCTCTCTCCCGTTCTTCTTCTCTTTATTTCTGCCATTGTTTCTTCTCTCACTCGCTTGCAGCTATTAGGGATTTCAATCCCATTATACCCATATGTATATGCCTCTGTGTATAATGGAATGTGGGGTGATGAAAAGAGAAGGGATAAAGAAGACAAGAAACGATAAAATTTTTTTTGGAAAAGAGATAAAAAGGTGAGAAAGAGAAGAAGAATCGGAGAGATAGAAGAAAAGTGAGAAAGAAATGGAGGGTGGGAGAAAAAACGAGAAGAAGAGAGAAGAAAGGGAAAGAAAAGGTCAAGGAGGGAGTGAAACGTGTTTCACCTATGCAGAGAGAAAGAGAGAAAAGCAGAAACGTGTTTCACTTGTGCAGAGAAAAAGAGAAAAGCAAATAAACTTGACTTGACTTGACAAAATTACCCTTGAAACCACAACATAAGCAAGTGTAATTTTTACCCAATAGAAACGCGCCACATCAGCAGGTGCAAGTTTGGCGCCAAATAGAGCACCAAACTGCATAAGATTAAAAGGAAAGATATACTCTTTTTTGTACATGTATCTAAAAGCATCCACTGTAAAAAAAAAGCATCCACGTTCTTCCATAATGTACATTATATACTCTTTTTTGTAACAATTATTACAAACTTCAGGTGGCCGAGTGGTAAGGCATGTGCAGCGTTAATACATTGTCACGGGTTCGATCCCCGTGTTTACAATTTTGGCTTGTAATAAAATTATTAAATCAATGTGGTGCCAATTTCGGTTCGGTTCGATTGACCCACGATTTTCGCCGATTCAGGTGCACATCCGATCCAAGCCTTGACCCAACCCGCCAATGGGTCCCGTTCTCGGTTGGGCCGGTCCAACCGACCGGCCCGAGCCGGGTTTTAAAACACAGCATCAAATGACCCAAACCTCTTGTGCAAAGGGAAGATCGAACTTCTAAAAAATATTGTCGTTATCACAAAAGTTCTGGGCACGACGCCAACAAATGAAACACCCTAAGACACGACATTGAAGAACTAATTCGCGAAGGGAAGCTCACCTAATACATGAAAACGGAATAAGAAGAGACTCCTGACTCTGAGTAGGGAGCCGATCACCAGGACCTAGACCTAGAACACGACCTAGTTGAGAAAATTCATTGTATGAACACATGCAAAATGTAAAAGCTCGATATGAATGACTAGCTAAAATTCATTTTACAATTATAGTATTTTGCACTTGTTCACTATCGTTTGCGCTTGTTCCAAGAACCCCTTAAGTATGGGAAAGAAGAATGACATGATCAACATCTATCATGGTCAAGCTTGCGAGGGGCCGATGAAATATGAAGACAATAGGAAATTGGCACTCAATGATAAGTCGCAGACACTTGCACCCAATGGTACAGCTCAATCGTTGGCGCTTGGTACTAAAGTGCATTGCACAATCACTGATGAAGTGGGGACTGTGGAACCTATTTATGACATGGACACCAAGATGTACACAGAGACACTTGGTACTATGAGGTAAATTTGGGATCTAAAATATGCTTTTAAGATTCCAACGACCTTCTATTCTACACTCACACACATATGCTAGGATTTGAGTGAGAGAATTCTATTAGTATATTAGATTTGATAGCCGGCAGATATTTTTAGTTTGTATTTACTGTTTTCTTTTGTACTATGGCCTTTGGTACTCTTTATTTTTTTCCTTTATAAACATTCCCTTGTATTGTGTCAGAAATCCAGGCCGGTGATCAGTGGATAGATGAAGTGGGGGAGGTGAAGAGAGTCATTAAAAACTACTTTGAAGAGAACTTCTAAGAGGAGGAGTGGTCTCGTCCTACGTTGGATGGTATTAACTTTAAGCAAGTTAGTAGTCTTGATAATGATATGTTGACTAGGCCCTTCACGATGGATGAAATCAAAGAGGCTGCGTGGGAGTGTGATGGGAATAAATGCCCGGGCCAGATGGGTTCAATTTCAATTTCATTAAGCAATGCTGGGATATTATAGGCACGGATGTGTTTAATTTCTTTGGTGAGTTTTGTAACACCCCCTTTCTATTTACTACTATTTAGTCAATTTTAAAATCAAAGTTTTCAAAAATTATTCCACGCACCTCAAAGAGAGTGCTACATTTCTTCAAAAACATAAAACGACAAATTGAATTTTCATAAAACAACTTGTGTGTGATACATAGCACGTCAAAATGGGGTGAACCCTCAAAAACACTTATGTAGTTATTTACAACATCCTGATTATAAATCACCAGCACAGCAGAACATCGACAAGTCTCAAAGTATTTAATACAACATCCTATATCAGACTGAATACATCAAAATAAATTACTAAATATCTAAGACTTCCGCTTGGTGCTACATATTAGAGCATGACCATCACTAGACTACTTCATTTGCTATCACTGCAGTTGCCGAGCATACGAAGCAACACGACGCGATGAGGGTGAGTCTCTTTACATAAATAATAGCAAATAGGATAAGCATCATATTAGGGAAGGCAACTAACGTAAATCACATTTAGCATCTAGCATTAAGTATGACACATCAACTCACAATCATCATCAAGGCAACACCAAACATATGAATGTATGCATGAGTGCAAATATGCATGTGGATCCATCATCACCGCAATAAGCCTTGAGGGCACACACCGCTTTGGCCGAAGCCCATCGTCGCTTTGGCCGAAGCCTATCGTCGCTTTGGCCGAAGCCCATCGTCGCTTTGGCCGAAGCCTACACCTTCGCAGAATGCACATGATTTATGTGACGCCATGACAATGCACCACAACACAATACATTTACCACAACAATCATTAACTCACCACTTTTCATTTCGCAATTCAACTCTAATCACAATATTTGGCCGAAGCCTACACATCGCTTTGGCTGAAGCCCACACATCGCTTTGGGCCGAAACCCACACATCGCTCTATCATCACCACAACGCAACACACCTCATTGTTGGACTAAAAGGTGAACAAGGACCAAAACCAAAATTTTCCCACACAACACCACCAAACCATTTCTTTTAAACAATTTATCAACACCCAATAGTCACCATACTCAATTCCAACTAATTTTAATTGAACTCCTTACACAATTATCACATTACACCAATTACTCCAACATTACATAAACCCCCATTTAACACACAACCACCCATTTTTAACTCAACAACACCTAAACCATCATTTAGTTCAACAACCCACAAACTCTCATTTAACTCAACATCACATATTACTCATTTAATTCAACAACATTTAAACACCCAATTAATTCAACGACTCTTAGACACCATTTAATTCCAACAATACATGAACCTCAATTTAATTCAACCATTTAACAACAATTAATTCAATAACACTTAGACACCATTTATTCCAACACACATGAACATCAATTTAATTCAACAACACTTAGTCATCATTTAATTCAACAACATATAATCCATCATTTAATTTAACCACACATAAACCATCACTTAAATTGAACAACACATAAACCATCTTTTAATTCACAACACATAAACACCTATTTAAATTCAAACAACACATAAACACCAATTAATTCAATTAACACATAACAATCATTTAATTCAATTATCACATAACAACAACAATTAATTACCCTAAACCTAACCCACACATAATCACTAATCCTACAAACTATTATGTATGAAAGAGAGTCCCCTTACCTCAAAATTGAAAACCCAAGAAACTTCTCCTTCAAAAACACAAGAACCCACCAAAATGGAAGCTCTCCTATTTTGAGCTTCAAAAACCCATTCATGGAAAAGAGAAAATGGAAAGGATTTAGTGTATGAAACTTACACTAAAAGATAGAGAAAGAAAAATGGAGAAGATTGGTACCAAAATCACTTACCCAAAGCAAGAAATAGAATTTTTTCCTCCTTCCCCTTTCTCTTGCCCAGCCGTCAGCCTACCCCTCCTTTCCCTCTCTTCACTGCCGTGCGTGTCTCCTCTTTTCCCCCTCTCCTTCTCTTATTTTCTTTTCTTAATGAGACATGTAAATGGGCCTATGTGACTTGGGCTTCTATTCACACCCCCCTTGATCACTTCAACTACTCCCTAATCATAATAAAATCACCCCTCTCTTATTTACTAACCAACACCTCTTAGTTATATTAAACACTCTATTTTTAATATAACTAATCACTATAACACCTCATAAATAAAATAAATCTACAAATTAATTAATTGACTTAATAGAATGTTGTAATTCTCAACTAACTTAATTAAATAAATAACTAAATTATTTGGGGCGTTACAACTCTCCCCCACTTAGAATATTTTCGTCTTCGAAAATCTAATTATCATGGACAGGCACAACTCAAACACTCATCACAACAAACATTAAATTCTAGCAGAACACCCTAAGTGAAACTCGTACCTCTAAATGCAACTATCACTCCTCCGCAGGCTCCGAACCCGCCAGTACAAACACTCTCCCGCTATACTTCTCCTTCTTAGGCTTTGGACACTTGGTACTAATGTGCCCCAATCCCCCACAGGTGTAGCAGACCACATCCTTCTCCTCACACGTAGCAGCTACATGACCTTCCTTACCACACTTGAAACACTTGTTGACCATGCAATCTAGACCCTTATGCCCCGCCGACACCACACTTGTGACACACAATACCCGCAGCAGTGTCTCCCCCACTTGGCTTCTTGCCCGAACTCTCCTCTCCCTTGCCCTTACCACCTGGAACTTCATAGGCTTCCCACGAAACTGAGAACTTCTCCTCTCCTTCACTATCTTGTATGAACGATTGCTATCCCCCTCGAAACTCTACACCAAACTCACGAAAATCAACATCCACTCTTCTTATCACCTCTAACCGTTCTCATCTATGTTCTATCGTATACGCAACAGATCACACACTCTTCCCTACACTCTTACTCCCCAATTAGGTATTCTAACCTGTAGGTTGTCAAAATCCTACCCGACTACCCAACACAAGAGACAACAACAATTATGGCCAGAGGCCCGACAACACTAACAACGGTAATTAACACAACAATACCAATCTCAACAATTTATCATATATCCAACATCATTCACATCAACAATTAACACGATCATAACAACAAAATTCAAGTTCAACCTATTCCACAATTAATCATTTTATTCAACGTTCAAAGTAGTTCACCTAAACTCGGGTGCAGAAAATTCTGTAACTTTGCGCCCACTTTGGCGAATTAATTAAAATAGTAAACGACCTCGGATTTCGACAAATAAATACTTGTTGGAAAGCCACGGATGTGTAGTTTCTGAATATATATTTAAAGTTTCAAAACAATGAGTCAAATAGTACAGTTTTAGAAACAACCCAAACAGTTCCCAGACTGGACAGATTCTGTCCTCTCACTTCATTTCACTCTATACTGACTTAAACTTGACCAAATGGGACAAAACTTTAGCTCGACTAAAAGCATTTTGAGTATATTTTCTAATGGAAAAAGAATCGTTCAAAACGGAGTTCATTTGGAGACATAAAACTTGCAAAAACCGAACCTACCCACAGATTGACTCTAGAAATTTGACTCGACTTTGGAGATTCATAACTGGAGCTACACAACTCCGAATTTAACGAAACTAGTGCCAAAACGACCGGCTTTAAGTCTATTTTCGAAAACACTCTGCCATATAATTTTTGAATCAACCAAACAGTACCAGTTTTAAAAATACTGAAACAGTGTCCAGAAACACATAAAACTATAAGTAAGCAAAACTCATCATGACCAATCACCAAAATCAATTATAATTCTCACGTACTTATGCATTGCACCAAACACCAAATAAGCATAACCAATTATGCAAACCATTTTAAACACTCAAGTCCGAAAAAATTTAAACACGTAGGCATCATCTTCAATCTCTTTATTCCTAGGGGTTTGGCTAACATGCGATTTTACAACTTCCCTAGAAAATATCATGGACATATAATTCTACTAAATTTAATAGATTTCATATCACCAAAATAATATCACCAATACATGCTTTATAACACACTTGTTTCGATACAAGACTTGATATTAGTTTAAACAAATGAAATTAAATACTCTTGTCAACATTTAGCAAGGAAAACAAATCAAGACATAGAAGTACACAAAGTATTTCGTTGCACAGTTTTCATCATTAGATTTTATACGCCACGTAAAACAATTTTCAAGAAGTGACAATTAATACTAGTGATAGCAACAACAATGCCAAAGTTAAGTCATAAAACGAACACAATTACACAATTGTAGTTCACTGTCAAGAAGTACTTAAAATTGTTTACTTTTGTTTCTAAAACCTTGACAATTATTATTGGGATTCACATTCACATAACATAAAATTCTAACTCACCTAATTATGCAATTTATGTACAATCTCATAATTTGTCAAACATCATTAAATCACAACCTAATCAGGTCAAAAGTCGAATTTATGTCACGTTTTGAAATAAAGGCCCTAAAACATTTTGGGAACAGAATTCAACACTAATTTGACATCACACTCATTTTCCAATAGCATAAAATTTTCTAAGTACCCTTTCTTTTTGAAAATCATAGAACTCACAGTTTTGTCCAAAAGGGAAACTATATGCAAACCCCAAATCTTACTATCACACGAACATGCTACCACATAAACAACTACTTATTAGTTCAAAATTTAGTTTCCGACGTAAACTCAGAAGGTAAGAAAAATTAATCATTTAATTTTGACAAATCACATCATGCTCACGAAACAAGGTGTAAGAAGCAATGCCTTATTTTAAAAGTAGATTTCCAAAAAGCTTATGACTCGGTGTGTTGGGAATATTTGGAATATATGATGAGGAGGATGGGTTTTAGTGCTAAATGGAGGAAGTGAATGCTCACTTGTGTCTCAACAAGCTCTATCTCGGTGCTTGTAAACGGTAGTCCTACGGAAGAATTTGCGGCAAAAAAAGGGATCAAGCAAGGTGACCCCTTGGCGCCTTTCTTGTTCTTGATAGTGGCAGAAGGTTTAACGGGGTTGGTGAGAAAAGGTGAGGTGGCTGATTGCCTTAATGGCTTTAAAGTGGATGAAAGCTTGTCAATCTCCTTATTACAATTCGCCGATGACACAATCTTTCTTTGTGATGGGAATGATAAGAGTGTGTGGTGCTTAAAGTCCATTTTAAGGTGTTTTGAAATGGTCTCGAGGCTTAAAGTTAATTTTGCCAAGAGTAATGTTAATGGGCTGAATATGGAGGAGCGGATTGTGGATGGTATCTCATCGTTTTGGCATGCAAAGTTGGGAGGGTACCATTTAAATTCTTAGGGGTACCGGTTGGGGCGAATCCTAGAAGGGCTTCTACGTGGAAACCGATGCTTGATTCTATCAAGGCACGGTTGTCAAAGTGGAGGAGTATGAAATTGTCTATTGGGGGTAGAGTAACATTGATTAATTCGGTATTATCTTTTCTACCTCTTTATATGTTTTCTATGTTCAAGGCACCCAAGAAGGTTATCAGTGAAATAATTAAAAAACAAAGATGAAGATAAGAAGAGAATGGCTTGGGTTAAATGGGAGAATATATGTAAGCCGAAAAAGTTGGGAGGTTTGGGGATTAAGGATCTCAATGTGTTTAATATTTCTCTTGTAGGTAAATGGAGGTGGAGACTTCTAGTAGATGATGAGAAATCCTTGTGGAAAAGACTATTGATTAGTAGATATGGCATGATAAACTCTTGGAGTGGTGATCTACCCCCTGTGAATATATTGAATAAATCCTCGTTGTGGTGGCGTGATTTGTTGGTGTTGGGGGATGGTGTACGGCTGGATAGGGGCTGGTTTAACAATGTTTCGAAACTGAAGATGGGTAATGGGCTACGGGTAAAATTTTGGTCCGATAAATGGTTATGTGTTGAATCATTAGCAGATTTATTTCTGACTCTGCTAGAGGCTTGCGGTAATGACAGTGTGATGGTTGCAGAGATGGGTAGGTGGAGTGATGCAGGCTGGGAGTGGGATTGGGGTGGTCCGGTACTGAAATTGTTCATGCGATTCTTTGCTCACGAGTTTGTCGATTTACTACGTGATGTGCAGCCGATTAGGGACGTGAGTGATAAATGGATTTGGCTCCTGGATTTCATTCGTGGCTTTATGGTTAAGTCTTGTTACGAATGGATATGTAATTGGTTGAGGGGAAATGTACAGTTGAACGTCGATCCGATAGTTGAAGCATGTAGCTCGCTTTGGAGTAGTGATTTACCTTCAAAGGTTCTAATATTCAGCTGGAGACTTTTGTTGGACAGGCTGCCAACTAGACAACAGCTATTCAATCGTGGAGTGTTGGCTCATTCGGCTGAGATGAGCTGGGTTTTCTGCTCTAATGATCTTAAATCCGTGGAGCATTTGTTTTGCAGGTGCCCAATAATGTAGAAGGTATGGCGAAGGATCTGTGGATGGGTGAATATTGGAGGTGGCTTTGGCAATGATGTATTATCGTTGTTTAATGGTGTGAGTGGGGTGGTTCATGGAAAAAAGAGGAAGAGAATCAAGCATATCTTTTGGGTTGCTACTATGTGGCAAATATGGTTGGCAAGAAATAGAACAATCTTTCAAGGTGTAGCGGTTAATGTGCTTTCACTTGTAAATTCCATTAAGTATGTATCATGGGGTTGGTTTGTATCTAGGAAGGGGAGAAATAGCAGGGTGACATACCCGGACTGGTGTAGTTGTCCTCTGGGGTGTATTTCCTTGTTGTAAATATCTCGTTCTATTTGAGGTACTCTTTTTTCCTCCTTGGGTCTTTTTCCCAAAGGATTTTGGCCCAGGGAGGTTTTAATGAGGCCTCTCCCATTCCCATAACATTATTGTAAGGGATTGGTGCACCCCTAGTGCCCCCTTCAATATATTGTTTGCTTATCAAAAAAGAATCAATAATGTTATCATTCAATACATTTGATCATTTCCTATTTAATTCGTTCCTTTCTTTTATATGCTCTTGCGAGCTAAATATCATTTTCCTTCCATGGATTTCAAGTATTTTATGACTTTGTATTTATGATAGTGGTGTTGGAGATGATAGAAATTGAGCATCTTGGAGCAGTTATGTCGATGGCCTTCGGTATGGATAAATTTTTTGGAGTGGTTTATCTTTATGTGAAGTATATTATATGGTGGAGTATGATAATTCTTTTGAACTATGATTGTCAATGTAGACGATGAAGATGTCTTGTGGATCAATTACAATCAAGTTGGAGATTGTTGGAGTTGATTGAAATTGAACATTTTGAAAAAGTCCCACATTGCTTAGGTTTGTGAAGGAAGAGGAAGACCACGACTATATAATGGGCTCAAGTTCTTCAATACAAAAGACACCAGTCAGAAACACCTTCAGTTGAGAGTGATTTAGGGTACTAAGGAATACTTTAGTAACTATTACTAAAAGGGTATTGGGGTAATTTACCTAAAAATTTAAAAAAACCATTCACTAACTAAAATGCGCCCCAAAACGAGAAAACGAAACGGTAAACACAAATATGAATCTGTGGTTAGTGGCCACTAACCACAGATTCATATGTGTGGTTAGTGCTTCCAACCAGTGTTTCTAGTTTGATTATGTTCTTGTTTCAGTCTTAAATATACTTACAGATCAAAGCTTGGAGGAGTGTAGACAATAGTTATGGGTTTGAAAATATATGATTCATAATATGCACAAACACTAGTTGGATTCCACTAACCACAAATATGAATCTGTGGTTAGTGGCCACTAACCACAGATTCATATTTGTGGTTATCGTTTCGTTTTCTCATCATCAACCTCTTCAGCATCATCAAACACAGTCACATTATCAATCAGAGAGAAGAGAAACTAAGAGGGAGAAAACGTGTTTGTGGTGAGCGAAAGAAAGAAGAGAAAGTAAGAGAGAGAGAGAGAGAAGAAAGGAAATAGAGAACGACAGAGGAAGGAGAGACCTCGCCGGAGTTTCGCGGTGGTGCAGCATGGGCGAAGGAGAGAGGGAGAAAACGTTGGTGCGGCGTGGTGGTTGCTATTGTGATGTTGTGCGCGCAGGTTGCAGGTTCGTGAATGTTGTGCGCGAACGTTGCAGGTTCGTGAATGTTGTGCGCGAATGTTGTTCGCGTTTCGTTTTCTCATCATCAACCTCTTCAGCATCATCATTCTCTTCATCAAACACAGTCACATTATCAATCAGAGAGAAGAGAAACTAAGAGGGAGAAAACGTGTTTGTGGTGAGCGAAAGAAAGAAGAGAAAGTAAGAGAGAGAGAGAGAGAGAGAGAGAAGAAAGGAAATAGAGAACGACAGAGGAAGGAGAGACCTCGCCGGAGTTTCGCGGTGGTGCAGCATGGGCGAAGGAGAGAGGGAGAAAACGTTGGTGCGGCGTGGTGGTTGCTATTGTGATGTTGTGCGCGCAGGTTGCAGGTTCATGAATGTTGTGCGCGAACGTTGCAGGTTCGTGAATGTTGTGCGCGAATGTTGTTCGCGTTTCGTTTTCTCATCATCAACCTCTTCAGCATCATCATTCTCTTCATCAAACACAGTCACATTATCAATCAGAGAGAAGAGAAACTAAGAGGGAGAAAACGTGTTTGTGGTGAGCGAAAGAAAGAAGAGAAAGTAAGAGAGAGAGAGAAGAAAGGAAAGAGAGAACGACAGAGGAAGGAGAGACCTCGCCGGAGTTTCGCGGTGGTGCAGCGTGGGCGAAGGAGAGAGGGAGAAAACGTTGGTGCGGCGTGGTGGTTGCTATTGTGATGTTGTGCGCGTAGGTTGCAGGTTCGTGAATGTTGTGCGCGAACGTTGCATGGAAAGGAATGAGATGTGTAAAATTACATAGATACCCTCTTTAATTGACAGCCTTTGGATCAGATTTAATTAAAAAAAAGCTTTGATCCAACGGTAGCAACAGATTTAGTAAGCAAAACTAAGCTTTTGGCTTAGTATCCTAAGCCGGTGACCCTTAAGTTGTATTTGACTTTGTTTTTTCTCTTATACTGTTGTTTTAGAGCTTTGTGAGATGTAGTTCGGGTGTGGGTGTACTAGGGCCATGTGCGGTTTGAGAGAGGTCTATGTGTTGTAAAAAATTTTAGGCTAAAATGCTCTCGGGGTCCCTTATCTTTATTTAAAGTAACAATTTAGTCCTTTATGTTTATTTTGTCCCAATTAAATCCTTTATGTTTTAAAATTTGAGCAATTTTATCCTTTTCCGTTAATCTCAATCTAACTCCGTTAAAAAATCCTAGTCATCATTTAAGTCATATTTTAAATTTATATTTTTGCTTAGGTGGCAAAAAAAAAATTTATGACTAATAATTTAATTTGTTTTTTTTTTACAATCACACAAAAAAACCCCAATTAGCTAGAACCCTTATTTTACCCCCTCTTCTTCTTCCTCCTTGTAACAGACTCAACAATTAACAGGAAATATATAAACACAAAAATGAGGAATTCACTAATTCATTCAAGTAATAGTGGAATCAAATCCTCAAATGTAATTACAATAGTATAAAAGTGTGAGATATAGTGGGAAATTGGCCAAGAACATTCCCAAGTAGAAAAGAAGAGAAGACAATTAGAGAGAGGGAGAGAAGAAGACTTGACACATTTCATTCCATGCCTCTTTGGATTTGACTTCCTTTCATATATACCCAATAATATTCTTTGTTGTGGGCTTTGGGCTGATTTGCTCTTCTTTGGGCTTGTCTAGATAAAAGGTTCATTACAATACCTTCCCCTTTAAAATCAACCTTGTCCTCAAGGTTGTGCAAATTCTTCAATTCCTTCCAAGTGACATTTGGTGTGGAAGCACAAAATGACTGCAAATAAGAGCTTAGCAGCAGTAAAAATAAGGATTTCAAACAATGAAGACCCAAATCAACCTTCCAAATACTTGGCATAACAAGGGATATTGTGGAAGCAACTCCATGGCCCAAGGAAACTAGAATCAATCTCCAATTATTGGCTTGAGAAGTGTGAACATTAGAAGTCTGCCATGAGTTTTGCAATATATAAGCAATCAATAATCTATGATGAGAAGCAGCTTGTAAGATTTCCCCATCTGAGAACAACCAAATGATGTCTTCCTTGATTGGTGGTGTGTAATCAAGTGTCATGTTAGTAACTCCCTCTATAGCTGCACTTGTCTTGACAGTTTGAATGGGACTAACAAGAAAGACACCTTCCATGATGAATGAGCTACCTTGCACAAAAACTCCAAAGGAAATTGTTTTACTAGAACCACTTGAATTATTGAAAACATAGGAAAGTAGTGCTTGCTCTGCAAGGTGTGGAACTGTGGGAACAACTGCAGCTAATAAAACATGTGTAAAGAAAAGTAAACCTACACCAAGCTGCAATGGGAAAACGAGAAAATGACACCACAATGCAATCGAGACAGTTTGTAGTGTACAAAGATCGTTAAGTAGAATGATCTTAATTGACAGCATTTAGAACCAATATTCCTGGATCCCACTGTTTGAACAATGATGATCTAATTGCGGTAAACGTGACCAAATGCGACCTGAGATGCATTTTTCCAATTCTCACCGAGAAATTCAACATATTTTCCAACTGCAAGGACCCTTTCGTATTTACAAAATAGCCAGCTTCACCCGGATCCCAATCCTCGCGGTCAATTGGTAGGATAGTTTGTTGCTTGATTCTGACATGGTGAGATGCATAATAGAATTGTTCTGACAGATCAGCTGCAACTTGTTGAATAAGTACCATAATGTCTCCTTCTATTGGTTGAAAAATGTAAGGAGCATTCTTGAAAGTACTAAACCAATTTATTGCAGCATCAACACTGTTTTTAATAGCACCAACTTCATACTTTCCAAGTATATAGCTTGTGAGAGTGAACCAAAACTGGATTATTGAGTCTGCAACTTTGCAATCACTATTTGTCCCAAGCAATTGATCCAAAAGATTCACTGTGATAGAACTATACATAAAGCCAACTTGAGAAACGATTTCCAGCTCTTCATTAGAATATCTTCTGACATGATTCACCAACAACCAATTGTGACCTTGCTTGATTTTGTTGAAGAATTTCTTGTTGCTTTCACCAATTGTAAATGCTTCACCGAATTGCGCCTCTGTGAGTCCTATGAAAGTTGCAACCAGCCACCATTCAGCAGGATGATAATTATCAATCAACAAGGGTACCAAACCATACCACTTGCTCAAAAGGTGAACCCAATGATGTGCAGGAGGCCATTTTTGAAGCTTTTCTAGAATAAATGGTATCCCGATAAATGAAATAGTATTGCCACATTTTATAACAATACCACATTGCTCATGTAAGTATTGTTGTATCCACCCCCTTGTGCACCAGAATAATATCCCATTAGAATTACTACCCCAAGGCATGATATTTGGAGGATCGCAATACCAAGGAACTACTCCAACTTTGGCAATGTGTTTAGATACTAAATCAGTATACACACCAATATCATTAATTAAACTCTGAAAATCATTGTGTGGATGAGAATGACGCAAAACTTTTGCATAGATAGAGTTTTCCAAGTGTATATGCTTGTATCCTAGATATGACTTGCGAGTATTCAATTGAGCCATCTCCAAAAAGACTGACAAAGCTAACATTTCCAGACCATGGATAGCACCACCAGCAATTAAACTAAGCCATGCCGCAACAACTTGTGCTGGCAGTCTCTCAAACATGTTGCATGCATTGTGAATATATCCTTGTTTGTTATTTAGAACAATGATAACCGTGCTTCTAATAACACCCCCAAACTCACAACTGCAAATGATTATTCCTACTGAAAACATATTCTCAAGAACGGTGCTCATGACCCATGCAAAGAACACCTTGAATTGAAAATCAGATAAAACTACAAGCATATTTGGGAAATTAATATCAACACCAACACAAACAGGTATGGAATTCCATAGAGTACCAAGAATCGACTTTGTGGCTAAGTGGCTATCACGTGTGAGGTGAACCACATATTCACATAGATGGGAAATATCAAAAGTGGAGTAATCAAAGCCAACAACAATTACATGAGTAGCTGTAGAAAAGAAGGCAGAACATGTTACCGTTGGTGAATGAGGTGTGAAGGTAGCTAAAGGCTTGAATGCCATCCAGTTGAATGAAGAAATTCCTCCTTCAGATGTGGACAAGAGGTGTGAAATTCCTCCAATAAAATCACAACTATATTGTTGGAGCCACACTTGCGAGTAAATTGGGGAAGTCAGCCACGGTGGCATGAGGCGGCGGTGGTGGGAGCGGGAACTATGTCAGAACGATCTAGTGGAAAAATCTCAGGTAGGGTTAGCACAACAGTGACATTGGGAACCTCTAGATCAGTCACCACTGAAGAGAACTTGTTGAGCGATCTCTCCTTTCCACAACAACCGTGTTCAACGATGACATACGGCGTTGCCGTGATCTGTTCCGTGTATGATTCTGAAGCAACCACATCCAGTGATTCAGAAGCATCCACATCTTGTGATTCTGAAACATCACTTTCCTCTTGCAATAGCTTGAGAATTCTTGCACACGACTCTTGGATTTCTCGAGCACATTCAGCCATACACAAATTGGATTGTCGGTTTGATTCAGCCATGGTAGATATATGGTGCGACTCAATTGGTTGTGTTAAGATCTCTTTGGGTGAGTTCACAACTCCATGGGAAGAGCTTCTTGAAAAGTATTTATTTCGTAGATCTAACTTCGCTTCAATTCGGTCCATTACCGTGTAACCAGGTCCGTCCAAATACGCCATTGATGCCCATTCGGCATTATAATCTGCTTCTATTTGCTTATATCGCCTATCGAAGGCGGTTACCCATGCATACTCTTCCATGGACACAATGAAAGCGCCAATGTAACAGACTCAACAATTAACAGGAAATATATAAACACAAAAATGAGGAATTCACTAATTCATTCAAGTAATAGTGGAATCAAATCCTCAAATGTAATTACAATAGTATAAAAGTGTGAGATATAGTGGGAAATTGGCCAAGAACATTCCCAAGTAGAAAAGAAGAGAAGACAATTAGAGAGAGGGAGAGAAGAAGACTTGACACATTTCATTCCATGCCTCTTTGGATTTGACTTCCTTTCATATATACCCAATAATCTTCTTTGTTGTGGGCTTTGGGCTGATTTGCTCTTCTTTGGGCTTGTCTAGATAAAAGGTTCTTCTTCTTCTTCTTCTTCTTCTTCTTCTTCTTCTTCTTCTTCTTCTTCTTCTTCTTCTTCTTCTTCTTCTTCTTCTTCTTCTTCTTCTTCTTCTTCTTCTTCTTCTTCTTCTTCTTCTTCTTCTTCTTCTTCTTCTTCTCACAATCCATCACCAATTGATTTTGTTTTCCAGCAACCCCATCACCAATCGATTTCATTATCCAACAATTTTGTTTTCGTTTTCCATCATTTCATTTTCGTTCCCTCTTTTCGTTTTCGATTTCTGAAATTTTGTTGCTGGAAAACGAAACAGAATTGTTGTTTGAAGATGGACAAAATTGCTGGAAAACGAAATTTCGTTGATGCTTAAACGAAACATAAGATTAAAACGAAATAGAAAGACATTGTTTGAATGCTTGCTGGAATAGAACTCCTTAATTTGCAAGAATGCTAAGAACTAATAGTTTTGTGGTACAGCTGATGTCTAGAGAATAAATTCTGTTTCCTTCTATTTCTAAAAAAAACAAGATGTGCAGTGATATAAACGAAGCTGAAACGAAAAAAAGTTGCATGGATTCCCAAATCCTAATTACTAGGTTGAAGATGAAGTCATTTTTGATATTTTTAATACAAACTACATTTAAAAAAAATGACATGGATATGCCACATATACATAAATTATGACACATCATCGTCGTAACAGCCAAGTAGACATTTTTTAACGGAGTTGAATAGAGACTAACGGAAAAGGGTAATTGTGCTTAAAACTTGAAACATAAAGGATTTAATTGGGACAAAAAAAACTTAAAAACTAAATTGTTACTTTAAATAAAGATAAGGGACTCTAACAGCATTTTAGCCAAATTTTTACATAGTGCTATTTTCTGGTTGTCGTTAGACAATTAGTTCTTAGTTTTTCTCCGATTTTGGAGTTTTCACGTTAAATTCTTGTGTTTCGGTTGTACTCATTTTATTTCTCTATGTTGTTTTCCCCAACAGAATACACCATGTGCCAATAAGTTTAATTTCTTAAAATTATTATTCTCATTCTTTACTTTACATTTTTCTTAATAAAACATCAAAAATTTATGAAGATACGTATGAACTTTCGATACCACATTGTTAAATGATTACTTCGATGAGAGAACACTTAAATGGAATGACACAAACGTACAGACATGTTGGACATGTAGAACAATTACTGTCAAAAAAAGAGAGAACTCTTAGATGGAATGACACAAACGTACAGACATGTTGGACATGTAGAACAATTACTGTAAAAAAAAGTATTAAAATATAAAATTGCAGAAATACCCCTCAAAATATTGGGGAAAATAAAATACAGACTATCTTAACATTATGTATAGAGATTATCATAAACAACAGTTGTCAACTTTTGTAAATTCAACCTTTCAACCTATTTCATAATCAACTTTTACATGCCCAAGGCTTCTTAAGAATTAAGATCAAGTTACCTTTAGAAGATCCTTGTTGTTTTCAAAAATAGTTTTTAGGCAAAATTACACCATAGGACCTTTAAGTTATTTATTTATAACAAGTTGGACCTTTAAGTTTTTTTTGTAACAAATAGGCCCTTTAAGTTACCTAACATTGACACCGTTGGTCCTTTTAGTAAAATTTCATATCGCCGATTACATCAAAATACACCAAAATATGATTCCTTGCATCAAAATACATAAGCGAGTAATCACAATATATAAAATAGCATTACATCAAAATATATAAGCTAGGAAAATCACTAAAAGGGTCTATTTATTATAAAAAAACTTAAAGGTCCAACTTATTACAAATAAATAACTTAAAGGTCTTCTAGTGTAATTTTGCATATTTTTTATCATAAGAAAAAATGGATTAATACAGAGTACTACTAGGATACTCTAGTCCATTAGAGCAGCTCCAACGCTGATTTCTTTGCAAGTGGCTTAAATTATACAACAGTTTAAGAAATAACACATGGGATGGAGCAAATACAGCTGACCTATTGCTTGCTTAAACTAAAGTAAAAACTACTTGTACAAGCAATATGAACTGTACAATGCTTATAGTTAAATAATAATATAAACTCTTCACTGCACAATACATTGCATATATAAATTATAAAAAAATCTTTTAAATGCTTGAATTCACTTGACCATTGCACATTGCACACAGTACATTCCAACTACAACACCAAAAATAATTAAAACTTTCACCCGTTAAAAATAGACGTTGGTAACATTTTGTTGGAGATGTGATTTTTGTAAGTATGGTTTTATTCACACTTTCTTGTTCACAAATTTTCTACCCCTAATTTTATTTTGTTGTTGTTCTCAAGTTGTAATTTTGATAGTTATTTTCTACCCCTAATTTCATTATTATGTATTTTTCATTGTTATGTATTTTTTATTGTTATGTATTTCTCATCATTTTTAGCTTATTTATGATCATAATAAATGATTTTTAAAATTTTATCTTTTACATCTTAATTAAAATTAAAATAGTATACATATTTTTTTTGACCAAAGTATACATAAATTAATTATTTTTTAAATTTAGCATTTAATAGAGTTTTATGTACTATTTAAAATAAAATAAACGAATTAATAATTTGAAGTAATGTTGACTCCAAATATTTTAATCTAAAAAATTGAGTTGCTTAACGGTTGCTTACTTTTCTACCATTGGAGTAAAAAGTAGATAAATTACTTAAAAGATTGATTGACGCTTATGTGGCATCGTGGTCTCACTTTAAAGTAGTTAACCAAAAGTAACTTGCTTATTTTTCTCCCATTTCAACATTCCAACATGTGTTTCTAATGTGATTTTAAATAAAATAAATTAGTTTTCTTGCGTAAAAAAAAAAACCGAATTCCTAGACAACCAAATTCACCTCACCACCATCATCCAAATCAGATTACTCACTCTCTTTGGGTGTTTTCCCGTCACCTGCGATTTGTAAAAATTAAAGTGCTCCAAGTCATCCAAGGTCTCCTCCACATATATGCCTAACGAGTCATCCAAGTTTTCTAAAAATTGTTAAATCAACAGATTTACGTGCATTTTGTGTATCATGCCAAAATTTCAACATTAGTATGCTAAAAGTCAATATCACACATGTGGTGAGTATTGGTTTTCAAAATTCAATCACTTTAGAGCATTCAACCGCTATGTTCAAATTAATATGTGAAACTATGGCTTTTTTTGTTGTCGACAAAAAGTAGCAAATAGTCATAAACTAGCTTATAACGAATGAACTGAGAAGGAATAAACTAGCAAATTGAATTTAAAGTGTTTAGTAAAATTAACGGTTGAAATAGCTTGTAAATATAAAATTACGTAAATAGATATTTGTAATTGATGCTTAAAAATAAGAGCGAAAATTCATTTAATAAAAGATAAATGAAGAATTTAGTTAAAGTATTGAGAGTAAAATTGAGAGAAAAAAATGAAACGTTATAAATTATAAACTCAAACACAACTTCAATTTGAATTTCAAGCTTATCTAAAAACAATTGTATTTAAAAAAATACTATAAGCTATTGAAAAAACGCTAAACGCTACTAATGCTAGATAGTTACAACAAACTGATCCGCTATAAGCTTGCAGATAAGTCTTGTTAAGCAGATCCTATACAAATTCAAAAATAAAAACCAAATGATACATTAAATTAATTTTTTTTTTAAAGTTTTGTCTTTGAACGGTGGGTATCCTATGATTACTCGACAGCCATCGTGCTGGTCAAAAGTGGAGTGTACTAATTGGCAATTGCCATTATTCCGCTAGGAAGGATCCTAATGATTGTGTGTGTTCAAAGCATGGTCAAAAGTGTAAAGTTGACTAAGCAACAAGTTAAATAATACAGATCCATGTTTCATTTTGAAAAAATCTCCATAAATTCTCTCTCACTCAAAGAACAAAATAAGAACTTAGCTAATACAACATAGTACATGCTAGTATTTCTTTACAATTTTCATCAATTGTATCACCAATGAAATAAAATAATGCAATCTAGAAGATAAAAAAAATCCCCACAGAAATCTTTGAATCGTTGACAACAAAACAAGATCTGAATCTTATACATGCACAGCTAATTTTTTGAACTCAAAATAGAAATACAACAATTGCATGACGCCTATAGTTTCCTATTGACAAAAAAGGAAAAAGAAAAGGCCAAAATCACCAATGCTAAATTACATAGAAGTAATAGCTAAAACACCATATAGTGACAAAAGAATACAAAAAATTGGACTAAATTGAATCACCATACTTGCCACAAGCATTGAACTGTTGAAGGACAGAAAGAAACAGAGAAGCATGATCTCAAAGACCAATCTGTTTAAGAATCTGGACTATGCTGCCACTGATGGTTCCTGCATCAATGAATGAAATCATATTATCACTCAGAATTCAATCAATCACACTTCACAATTTAGTTAAAGATACAAAGTAGCTATATGTTGTCTTCCATTCAATATTTTTTGTTTCGGACCATTGCTAGCTTATGCCACTGGACCAACGATGTTGGTTGCCTTCCACTCAATATGTTCTACTCAACAAACAAATTACATGTATAAAGTTTGTTTTATCTTTAGCATTGCAAGAGTATATCCAACCTTTGCTGTCATGTTTGAAACAGCTATATTAAACGTTTCTCTAGTTTTAGTACTCGCAACATTTCCGACCTTCGCCACCTTGCTAAAAGCACCATTTAACCAAGCTGTTCCAGCAGTCACATATCTGCAGAGTGGGAGATGCATTAAGAACCATACACTTAATCATCAACATCCAATCCCAATAATATACAACCTAGAGTCAAATTGAACAACAATTTTCATGTATATGCGAAATATTCTCTCCAATTAAGGAAATATAAAAACATCTGCTTTCAAACAAACCTGCTTGTTTTTACAGCTGATCCAGTATCGTTCAACTTCCTCTCGGCTGCAAAAATTGCTGCCATTGTTTTATCCGAAACATGAAGTCTCTGATCCACATACTTCACTTTCTCGTTCACTACGGAAAGGCCAACTGTCAATTTCTCTGTCAGTCCAACTCTCTTGTCAAAAGAAATGACCTTTGCAGATGCATTAGCAGTGAACTGATGCTTCTCATCAAATGCTTTAGCTTTGTTCACAGCATCTTGTCTTATTGCTGATCCTTTAGCTAGCACAGTTGTAACTACATCCTGTGCTTTATTAAGATACATTTTTCCACCGGTGGAGCTGGATTTATCCCCCTGAAAGAGATGTAGAACAGCAGACCGTAAGATAAATCAGAAAACACGATGTGGACAGTTCTAGCAACTATGGCCCAGCAACAAACTGGACATGTCTTCAACCAGAAGTGTCAGTGCTACACTACTGAAGATTATAAGCAAGTGATGTAAGATGGACACAATGCAAGAAGCCGTAACAATAGTTAGATTGTTACCAACATAATTTGCTTTAACTTTTTTTGATTGAACTGTCTTCTCAAACAGTTGTTGGAAATGCAATGTCACGGTAATCTGGTATATTTACAACAAAATCAAATAAACCAATAGAGCCCTGGGTATAATAAAATGATTTCAACACCTTTTTAGCCAACTCCAGATGCTCACGGAGAACCTACAAAGCACCGACACAGACACGGACACCGAAAACGACAATAACATGCTGACACTGGTTTTAATTTGAAAATACAAGTAATTGAAGTGTCAATGTCAGTGTCCGACACGACATGTGTCGAACACCGGACACGTCTTCAACCAGAAGTGTCGGTCCTAGGAGAACAGCTCATCAAGAAGAAACGATCATGTAAAAAGCTAAAATTTGTATTTTGGTCTTTACCTCAATATTCAACGAGTCTTTTTCTGGAGCAACATCTATAGCATATTCCACCACCCTTGCTTCCTACATACATAAATTACTTTTGATGAGTACCTATTTCATATCAATATGCGCACTTGTAATACATGAGTTATTGGTGCACATACCTGCATCTCGCGATTTGTAACATAGTTCTCAGCTGGAGTTATACTCACAATCTGATCTACTATGGTTGCTCCCTGATATAAAGACAATAAATGTTTCACTCTCATGACTAACAAAGTGAAGAGGTTTATATAAGACAAATAAGTTTCAAACTCAATATCAATATCTGATCATGACAAAAAACTGTAAGCGAGAAATGGAAAGAAATTGACTCAATATTAATCAAGATGTCCAAATAAACACAGATAAAGACATACAATAGAGCTTCTCTATACTCGCAATCTACTAAAAAGAAGCTACAATATGACATCTCGATTCTTGAGGATTTCAATCTCATAGTTTTCTTCTCGTGTTCAAGTATATTTGACTTGCACCTGAATGAATCCATTACACATCATTAACTTGGAGTCACTTTCCTTATCTTTGAGGTGAGCTTCATTAATCAGTAAGTGAAAGAGATCTCCTTCAAAAACATACCTAGTTATCCCTTAGTACTATATGAGTGAAATTTTTGACCACTTGCAAGTTTCAACACATCCCAGTACATGGTACTTATCGTGGAAAAATAACGAGAAAACAAAATTCTACTACAAACAAACGTTATGCCACTATCACTCAATGTAAACAAACACCACGTTTAGATTTTCTAACTAAGCAACTTAAATTGAATTAAAAGTTCAATGTCAAAAGGATTCACTTAAGTGTCCAATTATCCTTCACAAAATTGCAGTGGAAAACATTATTCAACATGTAAAACACATGAATTATACACCACCTGAAAACTTGTTGCCTTTTTCAAGAAATAGTCATTATGAAAATGAAAACAACTAAGACCCATTTTATATTAGCTTTTGCCTTATATGAACTTCTCAATTGGATAAGTATTTGCTTCTGAAAATGTTGAAAAGCAGATACTCATTTCAATTCATGCAAGAAGCTATTAGTTAAAATCACACAATCATTCCCTACAAGTGCTTGTTGAAAAGTTTATCCAAACTGGCTAAAAATCAGATATGACAACTGATAATTTAGTTACCACATCTCCACTAACAAAATTATTAGAAGAAAAGAGACATTACCGATAATAACAATGCAATTTCAAGGGCTCTGGGATCTTTAAATGTCACAAATGCACTCTTTGGTTTCCCATATTCACTGCAACAAACACACACAAAATATGAATATAACTTTTCCCAGCAAAACAAAGAAAAAGTGAAAAAGCAATCTACAAGAATAATTCAAATTCTAGAACAGAATCTAAGAGTTTATTCTCAATTACTTCTCTTTAGTGTAATAAAAAAGAGTTTAAATGGTACCCACGGTCGTCGGTGTATACATTTTTACATTCCCAACCAATAATAATACATAAGGTAGTTATTACTAGTTGATAGTGTAAAACATTTATACACGGACACATATCCTAAATTATATAATTATATAAATATAAATTAAATTCAATAAGAAAAGGAAAGTAACCACCCAATTTTTTTTACAAAATTTTGTAACTGCCTATTCTGTTCTGCTTTGATTTTTTTTTTTTTTTTTGACATTTTCGTATCATCAAAATCAAAATTGCCTTGCGTAACCCAATCACTTTCCATTAAGAGCAGCATACTTCAATGGTGAAAAAATTGTTTTTTAAAAATTTCAGAAAAATTGAATTGAAGGAAAAATAACAAACAGAGAGAGTTTTGGTACTGAAATTACGAACCTGAGGATCTCAATATGTTCGATTTCTCCAGAAAATGAAAAGAATTCACGAATCTCTCTCTCACTAGCGAGATCTGAAAGTTGCTTCACTTGAACGGTCCTGGTCTGAAATAATAATCAAGAAAAAGAGAAAACCAAGTTAGAAGAAAAAGAAATTTAAAAAAAATGGGATTTTGAATTTGAAGAAGAAGAAGAAGGGGTAAAAAACTTCGCGGTAAATTAATTGAAGTTACCTGCTGCATTGTGATATGAGGAAATTGAAGTAATGGAGTGTTTTTGCAGAGCGGAAAGTGATGAGAGCAGAGTCTTGAAAGTGAAAATTGAGTCAGAGAAGAAGAGAGAAGAGTTGCTGCATTGAAGAGAGAGAGAAGAATGTGTGACTCGGCAAGGGAAGGAATGTAATTATGATGTACCACCTCGTTAAAGCCACAGCAACAATGCTGTGTACAATGCAGTGACTCTATCTATAATTCCATAATTGTCCCTTTGCTTTTCATAAATTTCACTGATAGCCTTATTTATTATTTTTTTTTGAAACATCCTTATTTATTTTTTTATTAAATACAAAATGGAAATATGTGGAATAAAAAGTAACAAGATAAGCTTCTATTGAATTAAAGTTTTTGGTAAAAGTGCTAGTTGAATTAACTTATAGATATAAAATATATAAATGGAAATTTGTAATTAATGTTTAGAAAATGAGCCAAAAAAATTAATGTTTAGAAGTGAGAGAAAATATATTAATTTAATGAGTGATAAGTGAGAAATTTAATTAATTTAAAAAAAGGTAAAAAAAAAAAAAGGAAATGAAAAATGAAACACAATAAGCTATTACTTCACTTCAAGGCTACTCCCTCAATCCACAATATATAAGAGAAAAAAACCAAACATCTCACATACCAAGGAACAATATTAAAGCTTTTTATTTTCAATTAATAAAGTTGAAATTTAATTTTCTTTACAAAACTACCATTTTAAATTTATTTATTCTCCTAAACATTCATTTTAAGTAATAAAGTTAAACCACGTAGGAAAGTGGAGATAATAAATGAGGGTAGAATTGGAAATAGATATTTAATACGCCCTAAAAATAATGTTTATTTCTTATATTTTGGACCACCAATAAGTAAATTTTTTCTTATATTGTGGAACAAAGGGAGTATATGTTTGGTAAGGTCAATCACTATTTTATAGCGGAAGATCTTTGCAAATGTTTGACATGACTAACTTATAGTGTTTTTCACTAGCTTATAGTATTTGTTGAAATGCTAATTGAAATAGCATTTGAGCTTATAGTTTATGACATTTCATTTTTTATCTCTATTTTACCTTTATTATTTTGATTAAGTTCCTCATTTATCCTTCATTAAATGAACATTCTCTCTCATTTTTATGCATTAATTATAAATGTCTATTTATGTTATTTTACACTTATAACCTAGTTCAACTGCTAATTTTATCAAACACTTTAAATTCAACCCACTAGCTTATCCATTATCAACTATTTCTTCCGCTATAAGCTAGTTTATCCATTATCAACTAGTTTATCTTCTATCTGCTATTTTTAACTAAATAGAGCCCAATTAGTGTCTGAAAAAACGTTATAAGTTAGTAAAAAAAGTTATTAGCTAATAATACTAAACATGTATTACGAGCTTATCCGCTATAAGTTATTTGTCAAACGCTTGTTGTTTGACCTTACCAAACAAAACCTTATTGTAAGAAAGTTTTTAATATGTTTTTCTTTGTCCAATTATAAGAAGAAGAAGAAAAAAAAAATCATTTTGAGATGTATTAATTACTAATATATCTTTTATTTCTTATTTATTAATGTGAGAAGTAATTTTACTAAACTTATTTGTTCTATACACTCTAGACTTGTTTAATGGAAGTGATTAAGAGATAGAATATGATAGACCGATCATATTATACATTAATCTTATGTTCGATATGTTAGTGAAATAAAATAAGTCAATCATGTAATTACTTAATCTATCAGTTGTCAAACTTAAGAATTAACTAAGGATCAGCTAAAGCTTTGAGGAAGAAATTATGTTCCATAACTATGGGTTCCCTAACTACTCCAAATAGCGTTAGAACTAGGCATGCGAGATGATTTAACTAGTCTACAACTATTCTAAAGCAATGCATGACGTAAAGGAAAGAGTAAAATGCTTGAAAATATGAATTTGAATGAATGTCGCGTGTATAGAATATTTCTGATGAGAACCAGTCAATTTGGCCCACGTGAGCCATCCCACCCCACTGCAGGCCATGTGGCCACTGAGGGCCAAAAGCCCCATGGGCCTAAAACACACGATCCAAAGGCCCACCTAGGCTCTAAAGCCCCCAAAGCCCCAATGGGCCAGGGGCGGGCCATGGCCCCCTTAATTCCTATTTTTGTTGAAAATGGAAAAATGGCCTACCTAACTTTGTGGGCCTAGGCCCACCCAAATTTGGTGGGGGTGAGAGGGAAGAGGTGGTGAGAGGGAAGAGGTGGTGGTGATAGTGAGGGAGAAGAGGAAGGGGAGGTGAAAGAATGGAAGTGGGGGTGGGAAAAGAATGAGCCAAAAAAACTAGTTGGTGGTGGTGGTGATAGTGAGGGAGAAGAGGTAGGGGAGGTGAAAGAATAGAAGTGGGGGTGCGAAAAAAATGAGCCAAAAAAATAGTTGGTGGTGGTGATGGTGGTGAGAGGTAAAAGGAGGAGGTGGTGGTGGTGATGAGTGGGAGGTGGCGGTGGTAACCGGGAAGTGATGGTGTTGGTTGTGGTGGTGAGAGGGTAGTGATGGTGGTGAGAGGTAAAAGGAGGTAGTGGTGGTGAGAGGTAAAAGGAGGTGGTGAGTGGGAGATGGTGATGGTGGAGAGGGAGAAGGAGGTGGTGGTGGTAGTAGTAGTGATAGTGAAGAGAGAGAAAAGGAGGTGGTGGTAGTGGTGGTGATAGGGAGGGAGAAGAGATAGTGGTGGTGGTGGTGGTGGCTAACAATATACGGGAGAGTAGGTGGTTATAATTTGTGAGTGTTACATACTGTCACATAGGCATTCTTCTCTTTTTACAAAAGTCTCTTGTAACATCTAGCATTTTCTTAATATTATTGTTGAGGATTTGAAATTAGAAGACATATACATATAATAGCATTTTACTCAACTTTTAACAAGCTCTCGTAGCTCAGTTGGTTAGAGCACCCGTTTAGTAAGCGGGAGGTCTTGAGTTCAACTCTCAACGAGAGCAACAATTTATAATAATAATAATAAACTATTTTAGAAAGGAAAAAAGCAAATAAAATAGCATAGCATTAGATACACATAGGGACAAATATTTTGATGGAGTAAAACTTTTACAGTAAAAGCAATTGTTCTACTACCATTAAAATCTTGACCAGATCGAAGTATAGCAAGATCGAGAGTTCTCTTTGGGAATTGTTGATCTTGATCACCATACGTTGTTTAAGTATCCTCATATATGGATCATAATATTAACTTGTTTTTTTTTTCTTGACAACTATTAACTTGTTTTTAGCAAACCAAAATCATCACTAATGCAATTGCTCAATTAAAAGAAAAACCATATCATGAAACTGTTGGCAACATAATCAGTTGCAATTGGCAAAAACTAACTTTCATTTCTGTTGAATCTGTTTTATTACACTCAATGCAAGTCAAACACTTTAGTCAACTGATACAACGTGTATCGTGATGAAGGCTACTACAAGTTAGGCCTTACTTATCTAAAACTTGCTATTTACAAACACTAGAATTACTAATACACAGTCAACATATCCTCCCCTAAACACAAAATTAGTATAATTACTCAATCTGCATCAATATCAGCAACTCTCACCATTCCAGGTTTCTTTCTCAACCGAAAATCTCCCGTCTTAAGTGGTTTGGTCATTATGTCAGCCACTTGCTCCTTGGTGTTGCAATAGATCAATTCTATAGTCTCATCATTGGCTAAATCTCTAAGGAGATGAAATCTTATGTCAATATGCTTGCTTCTCCCATGAAGCACCAGATTCTTTGAGAGTTTAATGGTTGAGCTGTTGTCACAGTGAATTAATGTGGTTCTTCTCTGAGGTAACTGAAGTTTCTCCAATATTCTCCTTAGCCAAATAGCTTGGCAAGCACAACTAGCAGCTGCAATAAATTTTGATTCAGTGGTAGAGAGTGTTACCACTGGTTGCTTCTTAGCAGACCAAGAAATAGCTGCTGAAGCCAATAGGAACACATATTCGGAGATGCTTCTTCTATCATGTCTCCTGCATAATCACTGTCAGTGTTGGTGTGAGGAAAACATGTGCAAGTATACACAGTCCTTAACAAGTAATATAGTGTTTAGAACAGGTCGAACCCACAGGGATTGATGAACTCTTTTCAAAAACTCAATACTATGTAATTTAATGTAAAGTAACCAAATAACAATTATGGTGGATGTATGTGCTATCACAATCAAGTTAGTAAAAAGCAAAGTGTAAGGAGTTGTAATGCAAATGAGAAAAACTAGTTGGAATGTCTTCACCAAGTAATTCACCTTTAAGTGTTTAATGCAGTATGTGATGCGATTTGTGAATCAATGTTGCATTAGCTATGTGCCTTTCAGCCACTTTCTTCAGAGTTTCATTACAAGCTTCCTATGTCTAGGCATGCTAAAAGTTCACTCTTGCCTTTTAAAGTACCCACAGTATCACCCTATGGACTATACTATCCTATGTCTAGGACTTAGCATGGTTTTCACAAAGTTTCCTTTATGTAAAACACTCACCCATATTAGTTCTTGAGTTCTTAATTGTAAACCATGTCTGCTTTTACAAATCTACTTATTCTAAGTGATCAATCTCAAAAGAAGTGTTGAAAGTGTTATCAAGCAAGAACTAAAGTGCACACATTACATACATGCATCATACTTACTTAAAAGCTCATTAAATGATTAGAACATTCCAACTAAGAGAGATTTAGCTCAACATAGACATTGCAAGGCAAATATAAACTGAATAGAACATGTTTATATAATTGAAATCACAAAAGAGAGACAACAAGATACAGATTACACGAGTTGAAGCTCTTTGCATGAATTCTCCTAGCAATGCAGTTGCATCACTCCTTAGCACTATATAAAAACTACTAAAGTGAGGTAAGGGGGATTTGTCAATTCCTTCCTTTCCTTCTTACAAAATAGAAACTAACTATGTATATTGAAATTTGAATCTAACTTATGGATTGTGATATATTTCCAAGTGAAGAAGTGAGGTCCTTTTATTGCCTTCATGAGAGGTGCTTCCTTTCTTCATGTTGAAGTAAACTAGAGGTGGAACCATGGTTACTTTTCAGAAGTTGTTTCCCAAGTTGAGATCTTTGATCAAGTGTGTAGGGAGGTCCAATGAGATATGAACATGTGTCCCTATGTTGATGACTCTTCAAAGCTATCTTCAAAGCTATGTGGGAATGGTAGCGCAGAAATATAAAGTGGTCTTGCTTTGGGGACCAAGCGGGAGGTCAACAATGCAAATGGATGTGCAAGTGGCTAGCTGCACTCTCCAAGTAATGCAGATGTAGTGCAGGATCAATGCAGTAGCATTGATGCAGGAGCATCTGTAGACTGCACTAAACAAAAACATCAAATATACCACAATATATCCAAAATGACCTATTAACAACTATAACCATGTGATTTACTCAAGTTATTATATATCACATAAAATACTATATAAACTCCTTATCTTTACTTGAAAGAGACAATTTACTAAGTTTAAACATATGAATAACTCTATATAAAATAGAGTTATCAAGTGTATGTAGTGAATTCAGTTTGTTTTACCCTTCTGTATTGAATTCCAAACCCAATGGTACCTTTAATGTACCTCAACACTCTTTTGGCAGCTTGCATATGTAGTTCTGTAGGAGTTTCCATGTACCTGCTTAGTAAGGATACAACAAAAGTAAGGTCTGGTCTAGTTGCAGTCAAGTACATTAGACTGCCAACTAGTTGATTAAATTCAGTTACATCCACCATGGCTCCACTACCCTCCTTAGAAAGCTTAAAACCAGGAACTATTGGACTACATTCCTTTGGTTTACAATCACTCATACCAAACCTTTCTAGCACCTCAGTGGAATATTTAGACTGATGGATCAAAATTCCTTGTGTGTTTTGACATTCTTCAACACCCAATAAATAGTTCATCATTCCTAAATCTGTCATATCAAAGCTTTCTTTCATAGACACCTTGAAATCCTCAAACATTCTTCTGCAATTACCAGTAAATATGAGATCATCAACGTATAGACACACTATCAATATACTTTCTGATTTCTCAGTCTTTACAAACAGAGTATATTCTGAAGGGCTTTTGTAGAACCCTTCCTTGATGAAATATGCTTCTATCTTGCTATACCAAGCCCTAGGGGCTTGTTTCAAGCCATAGAGTGCCTTCGTTAATCTATAAACCTTCTCTTCATTCCCTTTCACTTTATAGCCTTGGGGTTGTTCAATGTACACTATTTCACTTAACTCACCATGTAAGAAAGCGCTTTTAACATCAAGTTGGAACACCTTCCAACCTCTAATGGTAGCCACAAGTATCACAGTTCTTATGGTATCTCACCTTGCCACAGGTGCAAATACTTCTCTATAATCAATGCCATGTTTTTGTGAAAACCCTTTTGCCACTAACTTTGCTTTATGCTTCTCAATTTCACCTCTTTCATTCAATTTGGTTTTGTACACCCATTTCACACCTATCTTCTTAGCATTCTTGGGTAGTGTCACCAACTCCCAAGTCTCATTCTTCTCTATAGCTTTTATCTCCATATCCATTGCCTTCCTCCATTTCTCACTCTTGGCAGCATCCTCAAATGTTAAAGGATCATCTATCTGTGTAATAACAGATAAGTTCAGCTCAGGATCATTCTCTTCTTCATATAACTCAGTATGAATAGTGCAATAATCATCTAAGTACTATGGTGGTCTCCTTACTCTCCTTTGCTCATCATTATTCTCTTCATTTCCTTCATCAGTGGCCCCTTGTGCAGGTTGTGATTCATTGCTACTGGTGGTGGTAGCATTTCCATTCTCTGTGGAGTTTTCAGGTGTAGCTATATTAGTGGTAGTGCCTGGTGTATGTTGTTCCTCTTCATCCCCCAAATCATTTGGTCCTGTTTATGCAATGTTACTGTCAATGCTCTATTGTCAATTCCATTTCTCATCTTCAGCAAAGACTACGTCCCTACTGATGTAAATTTTGCTAGTTTGAGGATCAACCAATCTATAAGCCTTGGATTCTTCACTGATTCCCAATGGTACACATTTTACACTTCTATTGTCAAGCTTCTTTCTTAGAGCTTCTGGCACATGTACATGACCTACACACCCAAACACTCTTAAGAAATGTACACTTTGTTTTCTGTCACTCCACTTTTCTTCAGGCGTGACTCCTTCAATTGTTGTAGTAGGGCTCCTATTAAGCAAAAATACAACCCATCTCACTACCTCGGCCCAAAACTCCTTGGGAAAGTCTTTATCTTTCAACATTGATCTTACCATATTCATTATTGACCTGTTTTTCCTCTCTGCTACCCCATTTTGTTGAGGG
Organism: Oxytropis ochrocephala; assembly: GCA_020916435.1. Classification (NCBI taxonomy): domain Eukaryota; kingdom Viridiplantae; phylum Streptophyta; class Magnoliopsida; order Fabales; family Fabaceae; genus Oxytropis; species Oxytropis ochrocephala. The sequence continues at coordinate 87,567,661 of CM037091.1, forward strand.
GTATAGGATGCAGTGAGGTTTCTCTTCACTCCATTATCATCACAGAATCTATTAAACTCAGAGGAAGTAAATTCACCTCCATGTCAGTAAGACAGCCTATTTTGCTACCAGATTCATTTTCAACAGATAATTTGAACAATTTGAAGGTTTCTAGAGTCGCAGACTTCTCACTAAGAAAGTAAATCCAACATTTTCGACTAAAGTCATCAATAAAAGTAATGAAGTACCTTCTCTTAGTGTTTGATTCTGGTTTTATTGACCCACATATGTCAGCATGTATCAATTGTAGCTTCTTTTCTGCTCTCCAACTAGTTGCTTGAGGAAAGGGCTTCCTGTGTTGTTTACCACTCAAGCAGTCTCCACACACTCTGTTGCTTGATCCCATATCAGGCCGGCCTTTGACCATAGTCTTCTGTGCAAGCTTCCTCAGGCCATCGTGACTCAAATGTCCATATGTGGACATCTTACAGCAAGCACGCATTACAATTGTGGGAGTTATGGGAAACATTCTATTCCTTGTCATCTTTGACTTGAACAACAATCCTTTAGCATCATGGTAAACTTTACAAAGGTTATCCTGAAATTGAACAACTAGACCCTTTTCTTGCAATTGGCCTATACTAAGCATGTTGTTTTTCAATTCAGGTATCCAATATACATCTGCCACTACATGTATGTTGCCATTAATCTCTATCTTAATATTTCCTTTTCCCATAACAGACAGTTTTCTATCATCACCTAGCTTAACTGTGGTTTTAAATGTGATATCTAACTCATAAAACCATTCTTTCACAGAGCACGTATGGTTGCTACAAACAGAATCTAAGAGCCATACCTTATTGATGGTGATTCCCTTTCCCACAGTTTGAGTCATCAGTAGAATCTCCTCTCCTTCTTCAAATTCTGTGAAATTCATGCTTCCCTCTAAATTAGGGCATTTAGATTGGTAATGCCCCAATTTTCTGCAGTTGTAGCGCTCTATTGTCTCCTTATTCCACGATTGACGTCCTCGGCCTCTGCCACCGCGTGTGCTTGATCGTCCTCTACCTCGATTTTCACCTCTACCCGCATTAGTGACCTTAAGAACTTGTTCTTCTTCTTTCTTTGGACCTTTCATTCTCTGTTCTTCCACCAAAAGACTGCTTTGCAATTCGTCAATTGAAAGGCGTGTAACATCGTGCGATTGTTCTATCGAGCAGGCTACGTAGTTGAATTTGGAATTCAAAGAACGCATGAACTTTTCAACCACCACCACTTGCTCAAGATTCTCCCCATACATCTTCATCCGATTGGCAATTGCGAGAGTTCTCGCAAAGTACTCCGAAATCGATTCTTCATCCTTCATAGCAAGAATCTCGAACTCCTTTCAAGATGTTTGCAATTGAGCTCGTTTCACTTTCGTTGAACCTTCATACTTCTTCTTCATTGAATCCCAGATATCTTTCGACGTATCTTTCACCAGAATTGTCTCCAAGATAGTTCGATCTATTGCTTGGAACAGATAGTTCTTTGCTTTTAGATCCTTCAATCGACTCTCCTCTGCCATCTTCGTTTGCTCCGCCGTCGGGTTCGCCGGAGGTGTGTAAACGCCTTTCTCCACCAAATTCCAATATTCTTTGGAAGCAGAGAAGGTTCTCCATCAACATAGACCAATGGTTGTAATGGCCGTCGTCGAATTTGGGTATTGAGGGTTGCATGTAGGTTCCTTCCTTCTCATGGTTCGCCATTGTTGATCGTTCTCAAGCTTTCTTGAACAAGTCCCAATCTTGCTCTGATGCCAAATGTTGGCAACATAATCAGTTGCAAATGACAAAAACTAACTTTCATTTCTGTTGAATCTGTTTTATTACAACTCAATACAAGTCAAACACTTTAGTCAACTGATAACGTGTATCAGCAGTTGGCTACCACAAGTTGGGCCTCACTTATCTAAAACATGCTATTTACAAACACTAGAATTACTAATACACAATGAACAGAAACAAGGTTAGTTTGTTTAATCATACCATTTGGCCCATTTTTTATCAAACCAAGATAATTTTCATTATGGCACTATGATACCAAAAGCGACTCGTTGCAATTGGAATCATAGTGCCATTATCAATATTATTTTGTTATTAGATAGGAAAACCACTGCAACTCCAATCTCAAAAATTAATTCAAAAAGTGCTATATATATGAGACCTCAATTCATGATCACTAGCAAAACTAGTATCGTTTTTTATTTAAAGAAACATATATATGCTAATACATTCACCAACACAAACAAAATATATGATAATAATGAAAGAGGTTAATTATTAGTTATATGTAAGTAACTAAGTATAAAAATATCCCCTCTTTGAAACATCACAAATGAACTGACATCCAATCTCAAACATGTATCTTTCTCTGAAAAAATTTGGCTAGCTTCTTCGCCATCAAGGATCGTCCGAAATGGGAAACACTACCGAGGGTGATGGTGAGGGGGAAGGTGAAACTGAAGGTGAAGGTGAACAAGCTCCTTGTGGTGGCTGAACAGTTATGAAAAGCTTTTGACCATTTTTGCAGTGATCAGCAACACTAGAAATGTACCATCTTCTTCCATAGGTTGTTATTATAATTTTATCATGTCCACTAGTCAACACTGGTGCTTTTTCAGGAACTGAGCAACTCTTGAAGTCACTTCCATTCACTCTTACCACATTGGCCTTCCCAGCAGGATACTTAAATGCTGCAATTTAGTTACAAGTTTAGTCATCACAAATTAGTTTTGTTCATAAATATAGAATGAACATATATATGTTACCCTAATCATATTAATGACCGTCTAATCTTGATCAGACGGTACACATTCTAAGATTGAATTTTATATGTGTTTTACTCAACTTAGCATATAGACCGTCTAACATTTTGATTAGAATCCAGAATCTATGTATACATAATTAGTTTACTATCTTTTTTTTCATTTGTTTATTTGTTGAGTTTAATTAGTATGCATTGACATTTTACACTATCGACCAATAAGAAATCATGATAGGGCCAACTTTCAAAGTAAAGGAGATAAAAGTCAAAAAAATTATGACAGTGTAAAGTTCTTTTACTCTGATTAGTTAACGTTGCAAAATATTTATACGCTGTCGATACATACTAAAACAATTCGTGTTTGTTTGATCAATGAAGTAAAGCTTTGTAAGGTGAGAACACAAATTTACACATGCATAAAAAGTTATATATATATATATATATATATATATATATATATATATATATATATATATATATATATATATATAGGTAGAATGTGAATGGGAATGAGCTTACTAAGTGTGTCTCCAAGATTGAAGACTTTGTTTGCAGTCCAAGATTGGTAATTGTCATACCCCAATTTTGTCGACTAATTGAAAATAAAATAAAATGTATTCTTGTGAACACTCAATTTTTAACGGTATTTTGACGTTTTTGAAAAATTACGAAATATGCATGTTTTGCGTGTTTTAGTCGGTAAAACGTCATTTACTAGTTTTGTCATTTTTAGCGTTATTTTTACTTTTTTTAGTTGATAAAACAAAAATTACATTAAATTAAAAAATATATATATATATAAAAGGGGGGGGTGCGTGATCTTTGTTGTTGTTGTTGTTGAAGATAAACTTATACATTTTTTTTAATTTAGTTATTTACAAATAAATTAATCAATATAAAAATAAAAATATATGAGTATCTTCTATTTTGGGCTAGAGTTCACAAGCACTTTCATTTCATCATGTTCTTTGCAACTTTCACAAAACAAAGACACCTATTCACCGCAAACATCAAAATGGGAAATAAAGAAAGGTCGGTGAAAAATCAGAATAGGTAGAAATCCAGAATCATGGTTTGGAAACTTGACAGAGACATTTCAAGTGCTCCCAGTTGGTAATAACAACAAAAAAAAAAAACAAATTTTAATTCCTCTTTAAAAAGAGGCGAAGAACGAAAGAGTGAATGGAAGAGAAGGGAGGAGGGGAAAAGAAGATAGAAAATAATGAAGAGCAAGGTAGAAGCGAGGAGAAATCGATTCTAATCCCTTTCTCAAATCCACAACAACCAAGCAACAACAAAATGCCATAAGAGAAAGTAACATCACCTCACCTCCTATCTTACAAAAATAACCACAAACACAAACACAACAACCAAAAACACACAAAAAGCAAGGGGAGGAGGGTTGAGAGAGGGAATCGAAAGGGAGAAAAAGGGGGAGTAACAAACAAATAATAAGAAAAAAAAGAGTGTAGAGCATGAGGTTTTATTATCCCGAAACACTTCCATCATCCATTCCCTAATAACCTTTCACCACACCACAAATAAACAACAATACGAGTACCAATATAAACAAAAACACCAAAGAGAAAGAATCAAAAATCAAGAGAAGAAGCAAAGAAAGCGGAAGCAACAACCACCACCAACTCACCGTCGCGCCGCCACTACCTCCCGCCAAGACGAACCACCACACGCCTCGTTACCACGCCGCACGAACCACCACCGTCACGATCGCGCGCCATCGTCATCACCGCCAGTAAACCACCACTCCTCGATGCATCTCTCTCTCAGATCGTCCTCCCTCTCTCTCTCTCTCAAACATTTTTTCTTCTTTTTCTCTCTCTTTTCAAAACCAGAGGCGCTTGATGATAACAAAACCCAACGATCCTTTTTTTTTTTTTTTTTTTTTTTTGTGTCTGTTGGTCTTTTTTTTGGTTTTATTATTAATTTCAAAGACACCTTCTTTTCCTTTAAAACAGTCCCCTCCTTTATGGGCTTCTATTTGGTTTTTAATGAATTGGGTCCTACTGGCGCACCCCTCCGTTAATAATACAAACCCTCTGTAATTAGTTATACCCCTTTTACTATCTCACACCCTTTTCCCAAAAATCTTTCAAACTCTATTCTAATTAATGCAAGTTATTAGTGATTATCACCCAAAGCCTTGGCTTGTTCGATTGTCATGAACGCTTATCAAGAGTTATTAGTGGCGATCACTCAAAGCATTCGCTTGCTTGGTCATTATGAAAGCTCTTCCCCTTTCAAAACCCTTTCAAAAACATTTTTAAAGTAGAACTACGTCGCTTTGATTCCCATTCGGGATACGTAGGAGGAGCGAGCCACGTTCTCGTCAAGCGCGTGAATAAAATCATTTTCACAACAGTAAACATTAATATTTTTCATAACAAAAATAATTTTTAAACCCATTGTTGCTAGCGGCTAATCGGAACTCGTGTTCGCCTCAGCCATTGACGGCAATGTATTCTTCCAAAGAACAATAAGCGATGATCACCCATAACTTTGGTTAGTTTGATCATTCGTGCAATTAATCTCTTTCAAAAATCATTTTCAAAAGATCAAATAAAAACGAGTTGCTACTAACGGTCAATCGTAACCTTCGTTCATCGACCAAGCGGTAGTGACTCATTTTTCAGAGTACTTAGCGGTGATTACCCATAACCTTTGTTAGTTTAATCATTCGCTAAATACTGGCCCTATTCGAAAACTCACTAAAAAGATAAAAACAAAAACCTTTTCATGACAACCGAGAACTACGTAGCTTTGAATTCTCCATCGCTTTTGGGAGATACGTAGGAGCGAGAAGTCAATTCTCGTCAAGCGCCAAAAATAAAATTTTTCATTAAGTTTTCCCAATTATCTTTTAAAGAATAAATAGGCAAATCTAGGTATTTTTCAAATCAAACGAAAAACCACACACTTAGTTAAAGGTTCCTCTCGTAGAGAGAGGACGCATAAGTGCTAACACCTTCCCCGCACATAATCGACCCCGAACCCATATCTCTAGTTTTGAAAGACCATTCGCCTTGTTCAAAAGACCTTTTTCAATGTTTTGGTCTAAAAATTAAAATATTGATGGCGGCTTCAAAAATTTTCTACGTTGTACATTGAAAAGCCCAAACCGGATTTTTCGAGGTGCAACAGCTGGCGACTCCACTGGGGACCTTTTTTTAAAAAAGACGAGCAGGTCAAGCCTAACTAATTAAAATGTGTGGTTTAATGTATTGCTGATTTGACTAATATATTGTTTGCCTTCATTTTTTTTTCCTTTCTTTCTTATCATTGATTGTAGGCATATGCATTTGTCTTCTTCTATGTTTATTCCTTATCTCCTCTTCTACTTCCCCATGATCCCTTCTTCTTTGCTCCATTTTTTAAAGTAAGCTCATGCATTTCCCCCTCTCTTATCATGTTCCCTTCTCACCCCCTTTCTTAAGGTAAGAAGTGCAATGTTGTTGGCACCCTAGATTAGTTATATTTGATTGATATTGAACCCTGGGTATACGACATGTTATTACTTTTTATTATGCAGGGCTGTTTCGGATTTTCATTTGCGGTGGGGTAGTTTTTAAGGAAATGCCCTTCGCACACACACACACTTGTACCTTGAGATTATGTGATTAGAGAAAGAGACCATAACCTGTGTCTGTTAGGATACCTTAGGATGAGTGGATTCGAGTAGTGGGAGCCCATCGGGACCTTCGTCCGCTTTGGCTACACTCGCGAAAGTTTCAATCGAGTTGTGCTCTTTCATGAGGCTTCGTGATCTAGCGATTTCCACGCATTTACTGGGATTTTCATGAGAGGGACTGTGGCTCTGATGACCTTTGTGAGGGTGTGAATAGAGCTACATGGGATGATTACTCCTAAAATACCTTAGATCATGTGGTCTACCCCCTTTTAGGTCACAAGGGCTTTCCAAATTGTGTGTTGCATCGTTGCATCCATTGATCAATTTTTCCTTCAAATTTTTTGAAAATCAAAAAGATATGCTTTTCCTTTTCAATAAACATCAATATGAGGTGACATATATCTTGTATTTTCTCAAAATTCAATCACCAAACCAAAAAAAAATCTTTTACTTTGCTTTGCACATGCATGTAAAGTAGCATCATCAATCTCATTCTCATACAAAAGCATCTTTGCATTGCATAACATGGGAAAACTTGATAAAATTCATACATGCATTTTCTCTATCTCATTAAGGTTTGTCAAGAGTGCATTCTCCGCACGTGTGTGTTTCCATTCACTAAGGCTTTGTCCCCTAATTTTCTCGAAAGATCCAAAAAATTGTGTCTTATTAGGGGCGCGTCTCATGCATTATTGTTTTCCTTTTTCACACATCATGAAAAAATAATACATTAACCTCTCATCTTGCATGCAATTCCATTCACTAAAAAATCATGTCTTTCCATGCATTTTTTAAATAAAAAAAAATCATTGTGGGCATCATGCATTTCATTGCACAAAAAAAAATTAAAACAAGAAAGCATCTCATTCATAATCATGAACAAAAATCATCATCAAATTTATTCAAAACGTAGCATTCATGCATCATTTCATTAACCTCATCACTTTAGTTCAAATATATCATTCCTCCATACATGCATCTTTCAAAAAAATGGAAGGGGCATTCGCATTTCATACTTTGAATTGCCTCTAAAAAAAAATCATCATTTAGGAAAAAGCATTATTCCTGCATTTTTCATCATTCAAAAGAAAATGGGGCATTGGCATTTCATATCTTGTCTTGCCTCTATAAAAATCATTTTGAAAAGAAGCATCATTCTCGCATCATTCCTCATCCAAAGGTGCATTGGCATTTCATATTTCGTCTTGCATAAAAAGAAAACATCAAAAAGAAAAAACTTTTAGAATAATCACACTTTTCAAATGAACATGCTTTCATGCATTTCATTTTCATCATGTATACATCATAATGTTTTCATCCATGCATTGCATACAAAAAGGTTGTGATGAGAGACGAGATGTTCTTGCAAAGTAATCTTTCTTTGGAAAAGTTTACCCTCACTCATTTGCAAACTCAATGTGTTCCAATGCCCTCAGTTTTTCACATCAAATATCTCATTTGTATTTCCTTCAAAAAAAGCATTGCATCTCATCCATTCCATGATAAAAGACTGAAACAGTTTATCAAAAAGTTTGTATATCATGTTTTAACCAATGTTAACTCTCTGTGAAGCGTTCTTCTAGTAAGTATGCATGCCGCGTGCGTTTTCCCTTGTTTGAGTCGGTAATTTCCTTCATTTATCATCATCCCCCATCCAAGTCTAATCCCGCCCCATCCACCCCTAAAGCGCATATTTTCTCCCATCAGTACATACTTGACTTTTTAGTTCATTCTCGCTAACACTTTAAGTCCTCCATGTGAGGCAATTCAGTGATCACTAATGTTCCTTATCGGTATCATTTTCCTTTAGTGCAAGTCTTTCTAAAAAAAAAAATATATAATAAATAAAAGAGATAAAATAAGCTCGCTAGGTTGAAAAACCGCAAAAGGCGGCCTAGGCAAAAAGCGCCGGTGGATTGAAAACTCGCAAAGAGCGGTCGAGCAAAAATTAGCGCACACAAAAAAAAAAGGGGAAAAGAAAAGAGCAAACACATGAAGATAGATAAATTATTGTCCTATAGTTAAGTCTTACAGTAAATAAGCAATCAGATTTGAAATGAAATTTGGTCATCTCTCCATACCCTCAAAACCTAAAATCCCAGAAAGTCCATTTCCTACCCCCTTAAGCCAAAGATTCAAAATCACAAAAATACCCTTTCTTACCCATCTTAAGCCGAGAAAAGCCCAAGATATCCCCATCACCCTAGACGAGGGTTAATTCCACATCAAAGATTGTATATCATTTTCACCCAAGTCAAAAGGAAAGGAAATTCACAAAAGGAGGGGAATAACAAAGTTTCAAAAAGGAGAACCCCAAAACAAAGAAAGGGAGACAAAGGGAGTATAAATTAAGAGTCAACACATTTTTCCATGAAGCATAAGAGCTCCCCTTCAGAAAGGCCCTCAAATTCAATGGGTTCAATCATTTCCCCTTCCAAAAAGGCCCTCAAATTCAATGGGTTCAATCATTTCCCCTTTCAAAAAAAAAGCCCTCAATTCATTGGGTTTAACCATCTTTTCTTTCATAAAACCTTCAAACACCTCATCAAACCTAATAACCATTTCCTTCATAAACCATTGATCATCGGCCAACACCGAATAAGACCCATCCTCCCCCATCAACCCCAAACACTTCATTAAGCTCAATCATCCCCTTCTCCACATCACAACCCTAAAAAGTCCATTCCGATCAATGACTGATTGCTTTCGTTTTCTCAAGTTTATCTATTTACGACGTGTTTGCTCAAAAAGAAAAAACAAACAAGCAGAAAAAAGAAAGCTGCTCAAAAAGAAAAAACAAACAATCAAAAAAGAAAGTTGGTAAAAAAGAAGAAGGATTTGCACTCCAAGATGCATTCATGTTGCATTAAAACAAGGTCTTGTGGTCACCAAGTGGAGCCTCTCCTCATACTAAAAAGTCAAAACTTTCATTGCATTTGAGTTGTTCTTAAAAAGAACCAAAAGTGTGTACTATGGGGCATTCCCTTCACCTCTCACTCCACTCAACTTTGGGGAGGTTTGTTCATTGCCCACCCCATTCATATATCACCCTCAGTTCATAACCATCACTGTAACTCTGTCGCCTTTCACAACCTCACTCAAAGAAACCATTCGAAATGTCATTCGAAAGTGGGGCAAGTGCATTCCCAGTCATTCACATCATTCATTCCCATAAAACCTCACCGGGGCAATCTCTCAACTCACTATCCTAAACAAGGCCTTGTCATTCTAATTGGGGCAACTTTGTCTCGTCATGACCGGGGCAACACCAAACTCTATGGGTTGAGACAAAATCTCTTTTGCTCCACCCTTCATTTCAAAAGCCGAAGCATTCCTAATTCATCATCTTCTACACCCCTAGTTGTTGTCACCACTGAGCAGGGGCAAGCTTATTCACTCATCAAAAGCCCGAACCGGGGCAATCTTGCATCCCTTGGTCCCTCATGAGCATCGACAATAACCATGTCTGTCATTCATTCACTTGCCATAAATGACCATGCCCTAAACCAATTCCAAGTTAACTGACTCATTCATTCACATTTGCACTCATATGCATGCTTACTAGACAATGCTTCAAAAAGAGAGAACACAAGTTGTTTACGTGATATCTAAAATTCAGTCATCATGGAAGGAAAGAGAAAACAAGTGAGTTTGTTTGTAAATAAAAACCTTGAGAACACCGGAGTTTGAATCAAATTCAATTTTTCAACAGAATGGTCAATAATCATCTCAACTCCTTGCATCCAAAGTCTCGTGATCTCATCATCACAAAAATGTTTACCTCATGCATTTAGGAATTTTAATCTATTCATTAAGGCATATGCATCAAAGCATTACATTTGCATCCTCACATTTTGTGCATTCATCACATAGCAATAAAAAAACGCGTCCACATCGTGAGCATTGCATCATATTAATGTTAGCATTTCCATAAAAAAAAAAAGAAGAATAAAAATCATTGCATCAGAGCATTGCATCATATTAATGTGTGCATTTCATAGAAGAAGCAAAAGAGAAACAAGCAGAAGTTAGAACAGGGGCATTCCATTCATCAAAGCATCAATCACCGTGATACACTTGCATTCAAACATCAAAGCATTATGTTAATATTTGCATTTCATAAACTACAAAGAAGAAGCAAATACAAAAGAACAAAGGCATTCCATAATATTCAAGACATCAATCATGGCATTACATGTGTCATTCATTACATTGCTAAGCAAAATGTGGACGAACACAAGATGTTAATCCTCATGCCTAGTTCAAAGAATCGGCACTTCAAGTGTCAGTCTTCAATCTAATTCTCAAGTCGGTAATCCCGACTTATCGGTCTCAAAATCTCATTCCCGATCGCTCCTTGATTCGGAGTTCGAATGCTCTTTCAGTTTAGAGTTCGGTCACTCCTTCAGTTCGGAGTTCAAAGGCCCTCGGGTCCCAAGTGGTTCATTAAAAGCACGCCAAGTGTTCATTTACCGTTTTCTCAGACGCCAAGTGTTCATTTACCGCTTTTCAAAGACACCAAGTGTTCATTTACCGCTTTCTCAAAGACGCCAAGTGTTCATTTATCGCTTTCTCAAGACGCCAAGTGTTCATTTACCGCTTTCTCAAAGACACCAAGTGTTCATTTACCGTTTTCCAATCAAGACGCCAAGTGTTCATTTTATCGCTCTCTTTCTAGCAAACCAAGCATTCATCATCATTGCATCGGACATCAAATCAATTTTCAAAATACAAAATCATTTTCAATAAATAGGAGACTAAGTCGAATGTACATTCGAAATAGTCATCACGATAGACACTTGAATTGATCACTCAAGAATCCACGAGGTCCCTATGCAAAAAAAAAAGAGACAAACAAAAACATTGATTGTCGTCTACATCATAGTAATGTTTGCATTCCAAAAAAAAAAGAAGCAAAAATTCATCATCCCATCAAACATCAAAGCAATACAAAGAGCATCACATCAATACTTGCATCTCATAGAAGAAAAGAAAGCTAAAACATCCCATGTCATTCATCATTTCATGTTATTCATCATTTTATTTCGCATAATAGCAATATTCACATTTCATAGAAAAAGGCAAAGAAGAAAATGTTTTCCATTGCATGTCATCCGCCATTTCATCAAAGCACAAGAGCATTACATATCATCAAACACCAAAATTTTGCATTCGCATACACCGCACTTCATAAAAAAAGAGCAAGAGAGAGAAGAAGAGGTTGAAAAAGCAAAAGAGCAATAAACAAATAAAGTCATGCATTACATTCACCAAGCATAAAATCATGCACTCGTCAGACATAGAAGATAATAATAAAGTAAAGAAAAAAGAAATTCAGGCATTCGCATTGCATTCATCATAAGAAAGGAAAAGGAAAATGGCAACCTTGGCATTTGCATTGCATGCATTGGTTCGTTTTTCAACTGCAGACAAGTGAGAGAGAGGGTAAACACCGCAGTGTTAATGCTCGCATTCAGATTCCAGAAAACGCTCCCCCAAGTTGGGAGTTCAGAAAAAAAAAGAAAAAAAAGAAAAGAGAGAAACCAAAAAAGAGAAAAGAGAGCGCTCAGGCGCGCATTGCGGATTGGAGCCCAGAGAGATCATCGCTCCCTTCTGCCCAGGTCTCACATCGTGTACGAGCAACGCGATGGACCGCAGCCCCATGTGAGGTTCAACGGAATAGTTGTATCAGTCTAAGATACAGTGGATGCCGTGCATTGATCTCAGATCGATTCCGAGTCGATAACGATCCCCTGGCCGCTCGAAAGACCGAGAGATTCTCGTGAAGCGTGCTCTCAAAGCCACGTGCAAACTCGGATTAAATCAAGAGTTCGTTTAAAGATTACAGTTTTAGGCGGCACGGGCATTTTACCGCCGCACGCGCAAGTGCTCATTTTATCGCCGCACGCAAAGTGCCCATTTTACTTTTTTTCTCGCGTCGCATGTAAGTATCCATTTTACCTTTTCGTCCGCACGGTGTTCATTTAATGTTTTCGATCGACACGAAAGTGTCTATCTTTCAAAAAAAACACGAAAAAGAAAAAGAAAATTCGGATTTCCCAAGTGGACAACATTGGTATAATTTTCGAATTCTTTATTTCTATTTTATCTTCTTGAAATATGTCTCTACTAATTCATATTTCTTGATAAAATCCAAATAAAGAGGAAAAATTATCATACCCCAATTTTGTCCGACTAATTGAAAATAAAATAAAATGTATTCTTGTGAACACTCAATTTTTAACGGTATTTTGGCGTTTTTGAAAAATTACGAAATATGCATGTTTTGCGTGTTTTAGTCGTAAAAACGTCATTTACTAGTTTTTGTCATTTTCGCGTTATTTTTACTTTTTTAGTTGATAAAACAAAAATTACATTAAATTAAAAAAATATATATATATAAAAGGGAGGGGTGACGTGATCTTCTTTGTTGTTGTTGTTGTTGAAGACAAATTTATACATTTTTAATTTAGTTATTTACAAATAAATTAATCAATATAAAAATAAAAATATATGAGTATCTTCTATTTTGGGCTAGAGTTCACAAGCACTTTCATTTCATCATGTTGTTTTAACTTTCACAAAACAAGACACCTATTCACCGCAAACATCAAAATGGGAAATAAAGAAAGGTCGGTGAAAAATCGAGAATAGGTAGAAATCCGAGAATCATGGTTTGGAAACTTGACAGAGACATTTCAAGTGCTCCCGGTTGGTAATAACAACAAAAAAAAAAAACAAATTTTAATTCCTCTTTAAAAAGAGGCAAAGAACGAAGAGTTGAATGGAAGAGAAAGGAGGAGGGGGAAAAGAAGATAGAAAATAATGAAGAGCAAGGTAGAAGCGAGGAGAAATCGATTCTAATCCCTTTCTCAAATCCACAACAACCAAAGAACAACAAAATGCCATAAGAGAAAGTAACATCACCTCACCTCCTATCTTACAAAAATAACCACAAACACAAACACAACAACCAAAACACACACAAAAGCAAAGGGGAGGAGGGTTGAGAGAGGGAATCGAAAGGAGAAAAGTGGGGAGAATAAACAAATAATAAGAAAAAGAGTGTAGAGCATGAGGTTTTATTATCCCGTAAACACTTCCATCATCCATTCCCTAATAACCTTTCAGCCACACCACAAATAAACAACAATACAGCACCAATATAAACAAAAACACCAAAGAGAAAGAATCAAAAATCAAGAGAAGAAGCAAAGAAACGGAAGAAGCAACCACCACTAACTCACCGTCGCGCCACTACCTCCGCCAAGACGAACCACCACACGCCCGTTACTACACGCCGCACGAACCACCACCACAAACTGATCGCGCGCCATCGTCATCACCGCCAGTAAACCACCACTCCTGGGCCTGCCTCTCTCTCAATCGCCCTCCCTCTCTCTCTCTCAAAAACATTTTTTCTTCTTTCTCTCTCTTTTCAAAACCAGAGGCGCTTGATGATAACAAAACCCAACGATCCTTTTTTTTTTTTTTTTTTTTTTTGTGTGTCTCATGGTCTTTTTTTTTTTGGTTTTATTATTAATTTCAAGACACCTTCTTTTCCTTTAAAACAGTCCCTCCTTTATGGGCTTCTATTTGGTTTTTAATGAATTGGGTCCTACCGCCGCACCTCCGTTAATAATACAAACCCTCGTAATTAGTTATACCCCTTTTACTATCTCACACCCTTTTCCCAAAAATCTTTCAAACTCTATTCTAATTAATGCAAGTTATTAGTGATTATCACCCAAAGCCTTGGCTTGTTCGGATTGTCATGAACGCTATCAAGAGTTATTAGTGACGATCACTCAAAGCATTCGCTTGCTTGGTCATTATGAAAGCTCTTCCCTTTCAAAACCCTTTTCAAAACATTTTTAAAGTAGAACTACGTCGCTTTGATTCCCATTCGGGATACGTAGGAGCGAGCCACGCTCTCGCCAAGCGCAAATGAATAAAATCATTTTCACAATCAGTAAACATTAATATTTTTCATAACAAAAATAATTTTTAAACCCATTGTTGCTAGCGCTAATCGTAACTCGTGTTCGCTTCAGCCATTGACGGCAATGTATTCTTCCAAAGAACAATAAGCGATGATCACCCATAACTTTGGTTAGTTTGATCATTCGTGCAATTAATCTCTTTCAAAAATCATTTTCAAAAGATCAAATAAAAACGAAGTTGCTACTAACGGTCAATCGTAACCTTCGCTCGTCTCGACTAACCAGTAGTGACTCTCATTTTTCAGAGTACTTAGCGGTGATTACCCATAACCTTTGTTAGTTTAATCATTCGCTAAATACTCGCCCTATTTCAAAACTCACTAAAAAGATAAAAACAAAAACCTTTTCATGACAACCGAGAACTACGTAGCTTTGAATTCTCCATCGCACCGAGATACGTAGGAGCGAGAAGTCAATTTCGTCAAGCGCCAAAAATAAAATTTTTCATTAAGTTTTCCCAATTATCTTTTAAAGAATAAATAGGCAAATCTAGGTATTTTTCAAATCAAACTAAAAACCACACACTTAGTTAAAGGTTCCTCTCGCAGAGAGGACGCGTGGTGCTAACACCTTCCCCGCACGTAATCGACCCCGAACCCATATCTCTAGTTTTCAAAGACCATTCGCCTTGTTCAAAAGACCTTTTTCAATGTTTTGGTCTAAAAATTAAAATATTGATACGGCTTCAAAAATTTTCTACGTTGTACATTGAAAAGCCCAAACCGGATTTTTCGGGAGGTGCAATGAGTAATCAAATCCAGTGGTCCAACCATTCTCATCTCCAACTATGAAATCTTTTGCTATAGCCATAGTTGAGAAGATAGTAGCAGTGAGAGCAACAAGGATGAGAGCACGAGAAAGAGCCATTGTTGATTGATTCACTGAATGAGAATTAACTGCTAATAGCTCTTTTTTTTTTTTGTTTTGGTTGCATTTGGTAGAGATTGAATATGAATATATATATATATATATATATATATATATATATATATATATATATATATATATATATATATATATTTCAGGGTGAGGGTTGCCATTGTTACATTTTTGCAGTCACAGACGGCTAAGGTCGGCTTGTATAGGAAATAACGTAATAGAAAAACATTAAATTAACAAAGTTCCACACAGAATATAAGAATGGGAAGAGAAAAACATATCATACATGAAGAATAAAGTTGAATCAGTCTAAGTACAAGCCTTATAAGTTATGACAGATCCCTTTAATTATGAGATGAGAAACACTGAACTATTACATCAACTTCAAAAATGTGAAATATCCCATATCATCCTCTTATACTCAGACATTCTGGATTTCTGTTCCAAGAAAGGTATGTTGATCGCCAAGGGGTCTGCATATACAACAACATCAGCATGCTAGTTCTAAACATATCCATGACAATGAGAATAGATTGTGTAGTATTTTTCTTTACCTGGGCCTCATCACAAACAAAATCAAGAAAAATACAGCAAAAATAAAGAAACTCCACTGACGATTAGATACATGATCCCCAAGGATTTGTTCTTTCCGCCAATCCATGTTGTAGTTGAAAGAACAATGCTCTTTTTACCTCCAAAATCATAAGTATTATAATTGTTCTGTATTGCAACCACTATTTCATCATTAGCTTCAAGGTCACTCTCAATCTTCCCATATAACTTTCTGAATGTTGGTAGTGCTGCGGTTCGCATCCAAACAATGAGATCCTCTTGTTCACTCAACTGGTTCATGCCAAAGAGCAAAGAGGAATTTAATTTTCTCACAAAAACAAAACAGAAATATTACCTCCGGTTCACTTTATAAGAAACAATGCAGCTTTTATGTTCATTGAATAACCAATGTATTTGGATCGAGATACATGAACCTAAAATCTGCATCGCTTTCTTATAAAGTGTACCAGAGGGAGTTCTATTTATGAAACAATGAGGATTTATATAATTACAGGTATGCTTTCGTTAAGTCTAGCACCGCCAATCAAACTTCCAGTCTGGAAATTTTTGGATAAACATCTGATCCAAATTTGGCCTTTTGTCACTCTTCCATGCTATGTTCTTTTGTTGATCACCAAATTCTTATTATTGCTGGAAATTCTGTATGTGTCATTGAACAGACTCCATGCAATGAGGCCACAAGGTACAATTGGTTGACCAAATCCTGTTTTGTCTTCAGGTTTGCATAATTTTAATTCTTTTTAACATTTTCAAATTCCTTACTTCTCAGCTTGGAGATCATCGCTTTGAACATACCGCAAATATCATCCAAAATCGCTTAACCTGAGTCCAAGTAATCTACTCTGAGGAACATGGATGGTCACGTGTACCCGGTTTTGTTGATCCGTGTGGTTCTTCTCTCCCAATAGAGTTTTTACCAGACCAAGACTATAACTTGAGATCTTGCGGTGGGACACGAGTCTAGTTACCTCTCGCACCAACCATTGTTGATTGGGTCTTGAGTATGTGTTATGCAGTAAATAAAAAGAAATTCAAATGTAGAAGCATAAGGAGAAAAGGTGAAAAAGACATTATAGTTTCACTTTAAGTTTGATAAAACCCTATTACAACTTAGTTCAAATGGAGATGAAGTATAATGTTATGACTCAAAAACCTTGTAAGGTGCCCAACCTAAGAGACTAGCCTATTATTGGGTGGAAGAAGAATACATATGAATTTCATCTTGAGTAAATAAAATGAATGAGTATATATGAATCTAAACAATTTCTACAAGTTGATGCATCTTACCCAAAAGCAGCTTCAGATTAATGCCAAATTGACAGTAATCTTTTACTTAAAAACATAAGATGATAATGTCCAATGAAATTACCAACAAAGGTTGGTCCAGGCGGTAACTAGGTTTGGATCCTGAGTTCGAATCTTGGGTTGTGGCAAAACCTCTATTGGGAGGGGAAAACCTCAAGGAAGACCGGAAAAACCAGGTACACGTGGTCAGCTAAGTTCCGCAACATAGATTAGTCATCGACCAAACCGATGGATACTACGCACCAATAACACGGTAAAAAAAAAGTGTCCAATAAAATTAGTATTTATTGATTGCTATTTGCATTGGGAAGATATGCACTATGCAGATACATCAAGCTTCACATTTTATTTCATTTTAATCATGCTTTCTTTACAATCAATAGTATTTTGCTTTTATTTTGTACATACCTGCGATGATTCTGGTAAAAGTTATCAAGCTGATAATAGACATATACAGGAGCTTTCATTTTATTCTTAACCTGCAAAATATGCAGTCATAAAAGTTGCAGCTTAAATTATCATATCATATTCATATCAGATTACTTCATGTTCAATTGCATCAGTGAGAAGAAAATAGTTATACTAACAGTCAATTTCCTGATGCAAGTTTTGTCGATCTTATCGCCTTTTATATAAGTCGTTGCATTCTGTTTATAAAAAGGTGGAAGGCATTGATCATCGATCGGAGTCCAACTTCGACCACCTGCATTAGAATTTCTTGTTCAGTACACAATCACTTTGTTCACTACCTAAATTTCATTTCATACTATGTTATTGTATGTAGAAAATTTGTTACACGCTCTGATGCTCTCAATGAAGCAAGACCAATAGGGGTGAAGAGGAATCCTATAACCAAAAATATCGAAACGACCTGGAGAACAAGAGAATAAAATAACTGAGTTAGAACGATAAAACACTTCAAATTTTAGACAAATGCTAGACCATTTGGCACGTCGTAATTGTTTCATCAATAATTGATGTATTTGGTTTATATTATAAGTCGATACATTATTTCTTCGATAAACTTAAAACTCGCAAATTTTTCTTATAAACAGACCAGAGCGAGTATGTTTGAAGCTATACATACCCATCCAGGTGTTAGAATTGGTTGCCAAGCAGGAAGTTCTTGCTGTGAGAATCTGAATCTACCATGATAAAAACAATATTCATGAGTGATATTAGATAAAAATAAAAATGCTATAGTAGAAACAGACTCTAATTAAAGTAAAATTAGAAAGGAAGGCACCAATATTTGAACAATAGAAAAACAAAAGAACAGGAATTTTTACATAGATAATAATGAACAGAATTCGACCAATTCATGCTTCCAAACGAAACTTCATATGGGATTTAAAAAAATTTCAACCAAAATCCATAAACCTGCTAAAAGTAAAACCTCAAGGATCAAAACCCTGGAATTTACATTTTTAAAACCCTCATTGTTCGAAAGGCTAAATTAAATTTAAACACAATAAAAAAAATCAAAACTTTAAAAAGATAAAGAAATAATTAAATAAAAAAGATTGAAGGGTAGAAGTAATTACATTTGGGTTTTCTGGATTTCTTGTGTTGTTGTACATCAGCGATAGCCACATAGGAGGAGATAAAGGTTCTTCTAAAGACATAGCAAAGAAAACAGAATAATTTTAGGAGAATGTGATTAAAAAAACTTGGCCTTAATTTGTTTCCTTATTATCTCTTGTCTATTTTTGTTACATATTCATAAATTTTGTCTATCTGTGTGCAAAGGAAAGAGATAATGACAGCTTTTGAATGTGAAAGCACCACACGTTGTAGGTGTTAGTTTTGAGAATGGAACTGAAAGGTAGTTTCTTCACGAACGCAAACGCAACTACCAGTCATCAATCATCATCATACAAATATCTTTCTAACTCCTAAGTCGAGACCATATAAAATTGATCTTTGATGCAAATTAAAATGCAATTCTTATTCTATTTATTCCTTATTTATCTAATTCTTTCTGTATATTTCACACTTGCAATTGATAAAATTAAATAATCTAGTGTGTAATTTGACAGGGTGTATTTTCTAATACTAAAAATAACTTGATATAAGAAAATGTGAAAAGACATGCAGTTTTTTTTTTATATAAGCAAAAAAATGTATTGACAAAAAGACTAGCACAAGCACCAATCCCATTTACATTAAAGAAATGGGGAGGCTTCTTCAAACCTCTCCTGCCCAAAACTCAATTTAAAAATACCTGCGCAGAAAAGAAGACTCAAAACGGAATTGGGTTCTTAATAATGTGAATGTCAACCCACCTGCTTTCTCCCCATTCTAAGATTCAAGTGGATTAGACTACCACATTGAAATAGAAATAGAGAGTCTAGCTTCAATCTATAAACACACCAACTCCAAGTTAAGCTTTTGACGCAGCTTCACCACGAATTCTAAGCATTTGTTTCCTCGTTGTTAAAAATAACACCATTCCTAGCAAGCCACACGCTCCTACATGTTGTTAACCAAAACATGTGCTTCGTACACTTCGCCTTCTTCCCTTTGCATAAGCGACCACATCTAAGGAAGAAGTCAACAATATCTAGGACATGTCGAGATCAACTTTGAGCCAAGAGCCAACAAGTCGCTAAACGGAACGAGCAAAGCTACAATGAGAAACAAGTGGCTGGCTGACTCGCGAAAGTTACTGCACAACGAGCATCTAGCCTCCTGTTCAGAATGGAGGACATTTCTATGAAATAATTGGTCACAGATAGGCAGAGAATCAAGCGAAAGACGCCACCCAAAGACCGCAACCTTCGAAGGAACAAGCGATGTCCACAACGCCCAATAGCGCCACGAACCAAGTTGTTGAGATAAAATCTTTTTGATATATGGTTTTAATGATAACAAACCTTATGAACTAAATCTTAAGTATTCGAATGGTGTTCTACTAATGGGTGCTCTTGAGTTTGTTGAAAGAATAAGTTTCCTATAAGTTGACATGCTAGAAGCAAATTAGATCAATCCAATGCATGTCATTATCAACAACTGAAGAATCAAAGTAGAACCAACAAAGTATTTGTTGAAAGAACATGTTTCCTATAAGTGGACATGCTAGAAGCAAATTAGATCAAACCAATCCATGTCATTATCAACAATCAAGAATCAAAGTAGAACCAACAAAGTTACTGCAATATTAATGCAAGCTTCATGAAGACATATGATCTTTACTATTAAGTTACAATGGTGTTGGACAAAGAAATTCACAAAGAGAAAATAGAAGACATTAGGCAATCAAGAGAAAGTTCATATCATCTAAGTGAGTTCCTATCAAGAGGAGTCCTAAGAACCTAATGACTACATTGATCAAAGGTGTCTACAAGTCTTTGCATAGAAGATTCTCATAATCATTAATTGGGTTATATTCTACCAATGCTCTCTTACTCAAATGTTCAAAAGTTTATCTAGTAAGCATATCAAAGAGCATGACTAAAACATGCAAGAAGTCAATGGTAGAAATAAACATAAGAAGGTTCACGTATGAGAAGGTTCAACAGCTTAAAGAAGGTTAAAAAATAAGTTGAAGAAGGTTCAAAGATAAGAAGGTTCAATTAAACAAGCAACCTACTCTATCTAGAAAACTTCAAAGAACTCAAGAACAATCATTCTCATTGATGAACTCAAGAAGAGGTAATCAATGATTCTTTCTAAGAGCATCAAAGTTTATTTGTTTAAGGAATAATCATTTGAGAAAGTTTGACTAAGTCAATGTAAGGTTTGACCAAGTCAAAAGAAGGTTTAACCAAGCCAATTAGTAAACTAAGGTTTCACCGTGGTCTAAAATATTGGTATATTTTAAAGGTAGAAAACCTCGAGAAGGTTACTTTATGAGAAGCTTAAATTAAGTCAACGTAAGGTTTGACCAAACTACGTAAGATCGATTGAAAGTCAAACGAAATGGTGACCAAAAGTTAATGTAAGGTTGACCAAAAGTCAACGTAAAGTTTGGTCAAGTCAAAAGAAGGTTGACTAACAAAACACCTAGGAAGTATAAGTTCATTGTTGAGAAGGTTAAAGTGAAGGAAGATACAATGTCGGAGAAGGTTGCAGGAAACCATATCAAATTTATCTCAAACACACTAACTCTTCTTGAATGATCTTAAGGTGCATTAAATGAAGATTCCAAGTCATAAAATGTGCTAGAAGTTTGAAACATAAAAGAAGGTAATACATGATTATTCCTATGGCACATTTTAGGTGTTTGTTCATGCTAGGAAGCTTCGAGAAGGTTACTTTAAATCGGGCCCAGTCGCCAATGCATAACCTAAGGCATAGTTGATTAGTAGGTTACTAGAGGAGTACAATGTCACCAAGAAGGTTTAATGTGTCGCTTAAAGCATAAAGACAGATCGAGAAGGTTCAAAAGGTGTCAACTTTGTACCTTACTCAAGTCACTCCTATGGACCAAAGGATACTCCAAACAAACTTATTCAAGTTTCTAACGACTATATTTAGTCTCCATGACTATTTAAAGGCTGGACTTTGAAGTTTCAAGGCATGAGATTGTGTTGGAACCTCTCATCATTCAAGCTTCTCAAAGTACATCCAACCTTCTCATCCCACACTCAAAGCTTCAAATGTAAAATTTATGGGATTCTTTTAGTGAGTGTGTGTTAGCTTGATAAGCATCATTGTATACACTTTGTGTAATCTATTCTCAAGCTCTTAAACATCCCAAAACCCAATACCCTTATTGTAAACATTATCTTGTAAACATCTCACCAAACTACCTAGAAGAGAGGTGAGGTTGGTGGTGATTCTACTTGATAAGATGACTCTTAGGAAACTAGTAGAGAGTTTCTAAGAGGAGGAAACAACTAGCGTGTCTCAGGTAAGAGTACACTAGGTTGTTGTGTGTGATCAAAGCTAGTGGTGGTGAAGTCTTTTGTGTGTTGATCAAAAGCAAGTGTAATAGCTATTTGGGAAATAGTGGAAATACTCACGTGGACGTGGGGAGAGTAGTAGTCAGGTTCGGGTGAACCTCTATAACTCTACTGTGTTATTTACTATCTTTCCCTACTATTTTCTAACATGCTATAACGTATTCACCATTGTTCAAACTAAGAGAAGGTTAATTTATTCAACCTTCTCAAAACGGTTTTTAACTAAGAACTTATAATCTATGATTTAATCTCAAGTTAAAACCAACATATCTCTTACAAGCTATTATTCATAACTATCCCTCATCATTAAGAAGTTAGTATTATATATTGATTATCTATTGTTGCTAACCTTCTTATATCCTATATTGATTATATATTGTTACTAACCTTCTTCATTGAGAAGTTAGTATTCTATATTGATTATCTATTGTTACTAACCTACTCATGTATTTTATGCATAAATCATATATCGCTTTTAAAAGCATTTAAAGAAGCTTGAATCAAATGATTTCATCCTCATAAGCTTCTCTACTTTAAAGAGTTTATCCTTCACATATATATATCTCTTGATAATATGCTCCTCACGTTATCAAGCACTAAATGATCATGGTCAACAAAAGGATAAATTTCATATGATGTACAAAATGTTTCTATGCATAAAAATAACACAAGACTCATTATGAATTGAACTTACTTAACTAGAGAAGGTTCATTGTGTGGAACCTACTCAACATAAAGAAGGTTCAATGTATGAAACCTACTCAAAAAGAGTATGTCTTGTGAAATTGTTTTACGCTAACTATCTCATCTCCAAGTATAAACTTGAAAGGACATTTTCTAAGTTGCAGGATATAAATTTTCAAAGGGTCACAATTCACCCCCTTCTTTGCGACTTCATATATCACTTCATGAAGCAGTGTAGAAATGTTGCTGCAGCACCAGCAATTGTTATGTTGACTTCACCGTGAAACTCTTAGATCGATCCCGGGCCAAATCCATGCGCCTTCATTCCCTCTCGCCATGCTACCGTTTGCAAAGTACCGTCCGTAATCTCACCTTCTAAAGCGCGGACAAAATCCGTAAAAAGCATGCCACGCAGTTTGTTCCAAATCCAAGTATTTCCATGCCAAGACTCGAACTCTGCGATCAGAATAAGTCTTTGCACACCTCCATCAAACAATAAGGGAAAGACTTTGAGCAAAGACTCGGTACCTAACCATTGTTCCTTCCAAAAGTTTATTGAAGCGCCATCACCCAACACTCTTTTAATGCACTGTTTAACCTTCTCGGTGCCTCTAAATTATCATCCAAAGTCACCAAGTCTCTCCACCAATAGAGCCATAATTCGCGAGAGTTGCCTACAATCGAGTAATGACTAAATCAAGAAGCGAATTCCCCGTATCTATGTCTCAACAACCGACTCCAACTCGCATTAGTATCCGTCAATGCCCTCCACAACCGACTCCAACAACTGAGACATGCAGAGTTGGATACAGGACGAGTTTGGGGATACAAATGTTCAATTTGAGAAGATATATGTGTGTTCAATAACTTGCCTTGTTTTGCCTTGGAAAGATCCGTGGTCGCACTTGGTGGCTTCGTGTAAGACCGGTCTTACATCCATCCGAGATACATCTTCAAATTACTCCGCGTCGAATATTTATCCCGATCTAGGTACGAACATTTGATGAGCACGGTGGGAGCTAAATCACTTGCTCCCAAATTCTCATCTCCGCACTTAAATCTTTATGGCTTCGAGAGGACTTAGTCAACTCAACATTGATCTCGGCCACGTACGAAACCATGTGCCGTGATTCTACTTTGGCTAGCCCAACACATTAAGCACGCAGCAGAAGCTCGCATAAGGGTTCCCATGATACAACATGAAACTTTCTCGACCTCGGTTTGAGTTTCTAGCTCCATATCCCACACGTGGTCGGGTCCGTAACTCGAATGATTGATAACCTCGGGCGTGAAGAAGCGGGAGGCGGATGACGCAATTAAACCTTTTCCCACATGGAGGATCATCTCGACGCGTCAAGTAGCCCACAACGGCTTGCATCGAAGATAGCCCACGGCTTGCATCGTGAGATAGCCCACACGGCTTCAATCGCTTCTTTGGATCCTAACCTCCTCTCTCGATCTCCGAGCTCAAAGCTCCATCAGCGAGCCGAGGAAGAATTCCACGATGACTTCTCCCATTTTTTGCTTCGCGTGGGCATGCCTTCTCTCTAATCCCCGAGCCGACGAGCTCCATCAGAGACCGAAGGAAGAAGTCCTTAGCAACTTCGCCCCTTTTACCCCTCCAACTTGGCCTTCAAGGCCCGATTCTCTTCGGGACGTTTCTACAAGGGTATAGTCCCGCCAAGATTTTAGTTCACGAGATGTACGTATTAACTCACCATCAAGGTCTGCTTCCGTGAATTGTCCCCAAAGGAGATTTCTTTGTAGAAAAATTTGTTTTTTCCCTGAGCAGCGGGGTCGACATTAGCAGCCGATCCCAAGGGTTTGTTCTTTGCAGCACTTTAGTCTGGTACAAGCATGGTCAGATCGATCCCGGACTGGCTCAGAATATCATCAAGGTTCAGATCCATTTTACCTACAAACAACGCAGACATATGATTAAACTTTAAAAATAAGCATATCATCATATATGTCAAAACGAGTTTAAATATAAAACGTTAGCTCGGCAACTACCAAAGTACTCCTCCAGCTTGGCAGTAGACTCGGCCACGACCAATGATTCTAAATGCTAGCCCAATTTACTTATCATCTTATATGAAACCACACCTTCCCCTCTCAGGGTCCACGACTTTACAAAATAGAACTTTGGATCCCTGGGCTCCTCACCTCGAACGAAATGATCCCCGGTCCAAGATAAAGGAAGTGCTCCTCGACATGTTAGTTCTCGAAGTCGGGCAATAGACCGCTTCGTGCTATGCGTTGTTCATAGCTCCTGACAAAGAAAAAGACCGACTTATAACCTTTGTTAGAATCATTGGTGGGCCAAAAGAAGGATCGCTCCCTATGGCAGCGCAAGCCGACATGGTTTTGTGTCACCTTGTCGGTGCCCGACTCTAGCGTCCGAAACACATCAAAAAAGCAAAAGAAGACTTTGGCGGAGGGGGCTCTTCCAATACGCTCCATTGCGAGCTCAAAACCTCTAACGAATCCCCATTTGTTTGGCACCACTTGTAGAATGGGCCACCCTTAGAAAATTAAACACCTCCTTATAAAAATCATTAAGAGGGAGCCGAATCCTGACGGTCTCCAAGGCGACCCCATAGAAGAAGAAGCCAATGTCGTTATGCTTAGTACACACCGGAAATCCATCGACCGGAACTAGTTTCTAGCTTTGTTCCGGAGGTGCAACTATGAACTTCTCGAAGTAAGACAAAGGCTTGTCAGTCTTGAACTTTGGATACGTGTGTTGCAAACATTTAATATTCATTAACATAATCTAACATGTTAGGGGTAAATGGAAAATGAGTATATTTGCATGGGGTAACATATGTTAAGTCTTTATCTTATTCTTTTCTTCATATTTCACTTTGGTAATTCATAAATTAAATAATCCAAAGACGTAAATTGACAGAGTGTATTTCCCAATAGTAAAAATAACATGATATAAGAAAAATGTGAAAGCTTTAGTGGTAATTCTCCTTGTATGTTAGCTAGAGGTTGCGAGTTCAATTCTTGCTCTTTGCCATTTTCAAAATTTATTTTGAGTGTAACAACATTGCCACATGGAAGCCATTCATTGGTTGCTGACATGGCACGTGTCGATCTTGACGTGGCGTTGTTGACATGGGGATGATGTGACATGTCATTGCCATGTGGCACTGGGCGGCCAATTAAATGGTGACACGTGGCGGTGAATCAACTTTTTGGATGAAAAGTTGACCGAGGATTAATCGCATGCTTACTCTTCGCCATCTTCAAAATTTATTTTGAGTGTAACAACATTGCCACATGGCAGCCATCCATTGGTTGTTGGCATGGCATGTGTCAGTGCTGACGTGGCAGTGTTGAAATGGGGGATGATGTGACATGTCATTGTCATGTGGCACTAATGGCCAATTAAATGGTGACACGTGGCGTTGACATCACTTTTGGATGGAAAGTTGACCCAGGGGATTAATCGTATGTTTAACATTAACATGGGTCATTTTAAAGTTTTCTTTATGGGGCTTAAATGGATTATGGTCATATTCGTAGGGATTAACATATATTTAAGCCAAAAAAATAAGAGAAGAATGTGTAAACACATGAAGATAGGGTGGCAAATTTCTACTGTAAGTGGGGTCCACGCAGGATTGCCACACAGTGAGGGCCCGTGGGCGGAGGAGAAAATCCCCCATCCAAAGTGGAGATGGAGATCATACCCCGATCAATATATTATATAAATACTTGTTATAGATATATATACTAATTTTTTTATAGATATATATTATAAGTAGTTAATTTTTTTATCTTTTATGGGTGTTTTTAATTTAAAATATTAATAAAATATTAAATTATTCTAACTTTTATACTTTCTAAATATTATAAAACAAAAGTAAGACTAACTTTTATATTTTTGTCATATTAAAATATTAAACATTTGTTTTTTCGCCTTACTTTTATATATTTTCAAATTTAATTATATTTTAATTTATACTTTTTTCCAATTTTATTATATTTTAATGTATAGTTTTTCTAATTTTTAAAATTTTAAGTCCCCTTAGAGACCGTGGGGATCTGTGGGGACGGGATGGGGAGAAAAACTCCCGAGGTGGGATCGGGATGGGGACAATTTGGGAGCATGGATGAGAGATCGGGCAAGACGCGCGCACTCCGCTCCGCCCCATTGCCATCCCTACATGTAGAGTTGGAGAGAAGAAGTTTGGACACATCATGCAAGAGATGATATCTACCCAAGTATATCCTTCCCATCCTTCCCACACACTTAAAACTAGAACGCACTTCGCATGGCGATGCACGTGGATATCATTATAAAAAAATTGATAGCATTATGCATATTTAGATTCGTGCATGTAGATGGATTTCACAGGGAACAAATTAAGTGAGAAATTTTTATACAAAAATGACATCCAAGAGACAAGTAAAGATCTGTCCTGAACACCCAATAAGTTGCAGGTTATGGTCCCACTAATACATAATATAAATTTTGTCCAAGTAGCAAGACAAAAATGTAAAAAAGTAATTTTATCATCGTCCCAAGACGATTTGCTTCTTTGAAGCCCAACCAACTACTCCACTACTCATAAGAAAGGCATATCCCAAGTACTTTTTCTATCATACATGTCACCCGTGATAATCGCTTATCGGTGTATCCAATCAAGATTGTACTCCATCCCTTCTTATACTTAATTCCAAAATCCATTGTTCCTTGCAAGTACACGAGGATCCTTTTCGCAGCTAACCAAAGGTGAGTTTGAGTGGGACGACTCATGTATCTACTCACAAGACATATAGAGTGCATAATATCGGTCTAGTGGCAAGTGATACACATCAAGTCGCCACATATAGAGTGCAAAGGGCCACTATGTCTCAAGACCCACGACTTTCCAAACCATCCTTGTTGACAACATGGACCCTTTCAAACCATTTCCTAGAATTGACAAAGTGGGCACACCAATGCCTCGTAATCGATATACAAGCACCACTGTGGAACCAGTCTTGTGTACGAGGGAGCGACAAACGTAAAAATATTATTTATAACTCTAATAATATTAACCATTTTAACTAACAACATAAATAACATTTTAACTAACAATAAATTACATATCATAACTATTTAAATGAAAATAAATTACATATCATAACTCTTTGATATATTAATTGATAATATAATGATTTTCGAAAATATAATATATTTTAACAATTTAAACAAAAAAATGATAATATAATGATTTTCGAAAATATAATAAATTTTGACAATTTAAACAAAAAAAGGATAATATAATGAATTTTCAAAACTATAATAAACTTTAACAAATTAATCAAAATAAAGATTATATAATGAATTTTTGAAAAATTAATATATTATTGTATTTTGCATTTAGGAAAAAAGTATTATCAACTTAAACTAAAAATTAATAAATACATTAAATTTATTTTATAACTACTATATTCTTATATTTCGTATTTTCTTAAAAATATGAACATAAATTTAAATTTAATAAATATATTAATTGTTTTATTTCGTATTTATGTATTTTTATGAAAAAGATTAACATATAATTTTATTAACATATAGTTTTGTAATTTTATTAACATAAAAAATATTAACATATTAAAAAATATTAACATATAATTTCGTATTTTCTAATAAATACATTAATTTTATTTTGTAAGAAATAATATCATAATATTAACTAATATATTTTAGTATTTCATATTTAATTATTGTAGTAATTGTAACTAATAACATCAAATAACGTTTAGTGACAACTAATAACTTCGATAACTAACCTAGGTGGTCGAGAAGACTCGACTTGATGCTAAACCAAGTCCTTTGAACAAACAATGAGAGGGAAACAGACTCAAACAACTGCTAAACAAACAACACCACAATTAGTAACTAATACTTTAAAACAAAGTATAAATTAAAACTAAGTACTAAAACATACCTTCAAAGATTTGAGAGAGGAGAAGAAAAAGACTAAACTTGTAAGAAGTTTGGAGTGAAATTGTGAGAATGAATGAAGAAATTTAAGTGAAGTTGTGAGAAAATGAGAGCATGGGTGAAGATTGAGAAGTGAAATCAAAATATATGGTGAAGGAAGGGAAGAGAGTGTTGCCATGCATCGATGAACGGATTGTGCATTTCGCGCGAATTCAATGCATTTTGGGAAATCAATGCATGCGCATTTCCAGCTGGAATTCCTTTGCATTTTCTGGTGGAATATTAAATGCACTGATCATTGTGGTGAAAACGTGATAGTGCAAGTATACACCGTCAACAAGTAATAAAGTGTAAGAGAGATCGCTCTCACGCAGGAATTATGCTTAATTTGGAAAGTTTAATTTAATTAACAAATTAGTGATGAAAATAAATGACACACAAGTTTTGGGTACATAAACAGTAGTAGTAAAAGTAAAGGGTAATGGAAATCGTTGATGAGAACAAGGTGAGATGCATTCACTTCAAGAGTTTCCATTAATATGCAATTAAGGGTATGTTCAATGTCGCAACATTAGGTCTTGAAGCAATAAGACGTTATTCTCTCGAATACTTCACACTAGGTTTCCTTGCAAGAGTTTATCTCTAAACCCTAAAGAAGTACCTCCTAGGCTGCTTGAGCACCGACAGTGTTCACCTTATAGGTTATGCCCTCTTATCTCTAGGGTTAAGCAAGGAACATCAAGATCTCTCGTTAATGTCCACTACCCATATTACCTTGTGAGATTAATTTACAAACCATATATGAATTTATAAATACTATTTAGAATAAACGCCAATCCTACTCTAAAATGGAAATATTGTCACACACAAGGTAAAATGCACAACATTAAACATACTTCATTAATCACATAGAAAATCTAGCTACATCAGATCCAGCATCTCAACTATGAGTATTTAGCTCATATTGAGCTTGCAACACAAGGTAAACAACTTAAACAACGTAGAATAAGTCATATTACAAGATTCAAGAGAGAAATAGAGACTACTAAGAAGGAACAAAGAGAGAACTCCAATGGTGATAGAGGAGATCCGATCCGCTCTTCTAAGTAGAAACCTCCAAAAATGCAATCCCGGTGATGTTGCAAAGCAATTGTCTCAATAATGGAAATAGTTGGTGAACTTGCACGCTAAGAATGAGCTATCTCTAAACTTCCTCCGACTACAGTAACCTCCTTAATGAGGAATAGAAACTTCCTTATATAGTGTCTCCTTACACGAAACCCTAAAATGATCTCTTTTTGGGAAATGCGCCCTGAGTTAAAGGGAAATTGTGAGAAATCTACATTAGGTCATATCTTTCCGTGCCATACACTCGACGACACTGTCATTTCCTTGTTTTCCGTGGTTTTCCGATTTCCATGAGCTTTCTCTCATCTAGTGCAATTTCACTATCGCGCACGCTTGTTGCTGCTACAACACTTAAACAAAGCACAATTAAAGCACAAAGGGCATCAAAATGCCCAATTCAAACCAATTGACTTCTGTACCATTAATTTTAACTTAAACACTTATTTACAAGCTAATTCACACAACA
The DNA here is from genome assembly GCA_020916435.1 of Oxytropis ochrocephala. NCBI lineage: Eukaryota > Viridiplantae > Streptophyta > Magnoliopsida > Fabales > Fabaceae > Oxytropis > Oxytropis ochrocephala. Next base: position 87,597,983 of record CM037091.1, read on the forward strand.
TGCTAATGAATTTACTTAAAAACAAGCTTAGAAAGTAAGTAATAACCATCATAAATGAAGGTTATCACACCCCAAACTTGAACCGTTGCTTGTCCTCAAGCAATGACACTTGACATAAAGCAAGCACAATCAGTAAAACAGCAATCAAAATCAATGAATTAATCTAAATTAAGCACAAAGAAGAATCAAGTCGAGCATCAACTTTCGATTATCACCAATTGCATACCTTCCGGATAATGAGTTCCCTAACCTATTCCCGCTCAAATAGTGTGTGTGTGTGTGTGTGTGTGTGTGTGTGACACTTAACTGGGCTTCGCATCATAGCAAGGTTCAAGAGTTCACTTAGCTAAGACTTAGAGAAGCTTTCTTTTGGGAATGCTAAAGATTTTTCAAAAGAAGGGCGGACTAACAATTTAAGCTCATAGTAGGAGATCGAGCTCCGACATGGCTTTGATGCAACAATCCGTAACTTTTTAGGCGGTGCACTTATTCTAACATAGCTTGACATTGCCTGCAAAGAACAATCGCTGCACCATTTGCACTCGAACAAGCAAAGACTTTGCATGCACTTTTGACTTTAATTTGTATTGCATTGCTCTTATTTGAAATTTCTTTTGATAGAATTTTTGATTTTTCGTTTTTGATTGATCTGGCAATTGCAAGACACTACATATTTACATGTGATTTTGGTGCTTTGCACCTACATTTGCACTTAAATTTAAATATCCTAGAACTATGTGCACATAACTTCCAAAGATTGGCGCAACAATGGTTGCAAAGAACATTGCATTCTTTCAAGCTTTGCCTTTAATATATCTCAAAGAACCCCAAACTTAGTTTCTTGTGCGCCTAAGTTTTTAGTACAAATTTAGCAGCTTCCCTAGGTCTACCAAAGACTAGCCTAGTTTCGAGATCATCTTTAATTCACTAAGTTCCTACCGAGTTCAAGCTTAAGTGTAGGAGCACAAGTAAAATGGTTCACTCCAAACAAGGGCACTATTCACTCAATTCTCACCATATCATCACTAAGTTTTTGCTCAACTCTACTTCTAAATTTTTTAAAATTCACTAATATTTGATTGCAAATAACAGAGTACAAAGCCTATGCATAGCTCCCCACACTTAGAACTATGTGTCCTCACCGCAAATAAACTAAGGGGGAAAAAGCTACGAACTACAAAATAGAAGCAAAACTAACAAACACTCAAACTAAACATCACTGCTGAGTTAACACGTGCAAGACACTCAATGTGTTTATTCTAATAACAGAACAAACTAACAATGTAGCAAATACTAGAATGTACATTAAAATAAACACTAAAAACAAAAAACAGAAATGGATATTAAGGTGCAGAATTCTGGTTTTGTTCTTTAAAGCTAACTCGAATTTGCAAGGCCCTTGCTTTTCTTCTTTCCAGATGGCTTAGAGGATTCAAACATAGAGGATTTGGAACATTCGAGGTTTCGTTGTCGCTGAAGCAGATGGATTCTTCGCAAAGATCGATCATGTATCGCAAACAACGGGACCAACATCGTAAACACTTGCCTTCTTATGGGCAATCACGAATTCCAAACCTCTTTCGCTTTCTTGTCACCTTCAACCTTCATCTTTGCAGCAACTTCCCTGCCGTGAGCTTCATTGGCGTCGCCATTAGCCAATCTTGCATGACAAAGAGCAATTACCGAAGTTGTCCTCTTGCTCTTTCGCACAACACTCTTCCTCAACAAGCTCAAGATCCTCGGTACTTTCTCAAGCTTTCTTCTAATGACTCCTCAATCACATCCTTGTTCATTTCTTTTCATCCTCACTCAAGGATTCATCATCATCGAGAATCTAACACTTCCTCTTCCTCCACAAAGCTCACTCGCTTTTTCTTACCTTTCTTTATTTCCCGCTTCTCTTCTCTTTTTCTCCACCAAGACTTCCTCCTCCACATTCACATTTGCTTCATCATTTAACAAATCAGATCCTCAACTTCTTCTTCAAGCACCCATCTCGGGAATGTTGGTACTTCTACATTAGACAATTCCTTTAAATTTTCAACAAAAACAACACCTATCCAGCTTATGCCGCTTCTTCAAAAACTCCCAGACAAAGACGTTCTTTGCAAAGATGAATCATGGGCAAAGCATGGTGGGATCACCAGATGCCGCAGCTGAAATGCCTTCTCCTCTCGAGCAGCTGGGAAGCGCAGCCAATGGGTAACTCTTCCGCTCTCCCGAATCTCCCACACCAAAGATTTATACACAATGTTGTAATCAAACAAGGAAAAATAAGAAACCATGGCGCATCGTAATCTCTCTCGCTTATCGGTCTTCCCACATCTACCTTTTTCTTGCCCAAGATGGCATCCAAAGAACATCATTCTTTCCTTTTCCACATTTGTGGCATGAGAAGTAGGCAGCATGTGGATTGCTTCACACTAAATTGAACTGTGCCTTTGCATCATGGTGCAAGTTCTTCCTCTTCGACCTTGAACTCGTGGCACTACAAGGCTCCCACAGGTACCAGCACCGAGATGATCTTCTTCACTCCTTTCATCTCTTTCTTCCTCCACTTAGCCACATTGTTGGTGAAAGTAGACTATGGTAATCCAACCTATAGCTAGCATCGATATTCGTGAGAATCAACCTCCACATCTATTCCACGCACCTGTAGAGACACACCTTTGCTTCGCCATCCTAGGGGAACAATTCCTTCATATAATTTGTGCACCACGTGGCGTAAAAGAACTTAGGATGTCTGCACGATCTTTTCCAACCTAATGCATTCACAATGGATGTGAACGCATCGGGATGAACCTTTCATTTCCAAACCACGCTCGCTTAGAAATTCATATTCCTGATCTTCCTTCGCCCTTCCCTCTCGAGCCTTCATTTTCCTTCTTCGCAACTGGCTTGATTCACCACTTCACTGTGGTTTGAATGGTGCCTACCCGAGGATTTTGAAGCATTTGTTTTTGTTCTTGCCATCGCGATTCGAGAGTTGGATTGGTGAGAAATTGTGAGGTTAGAGAATGGGTTCAATGGAGATTTTTCTAATTGTGGATTTGGTTATTGTGAGATTGGAAGAGTGTGGGGAGAGAAATGATGGAGAGTGGGTAGTTATAGATGGGTCGCTTTTTGGGGAGAGAAAGGAATTGGCGCTTTTAATTCAAAAGAGCCGCTGGTTTAAGTGGTCGAGGATGGCTAGGATTAGAAATTAGTGCGTTAAGCACGACATGGATTTTCCAACCCACACTACGCCAGATTGAATAAAAAGAGCGCCCCTATAAGTAGCGCTTTAAGTAAAAACCCCACGGATGGGCAAAACAATTAACCCATACCCAAATAGCTTTTTAAAAAAATGTCGCCTATCGCTTTTAACGCATTTCTAGCCATACCAAACGCTTTTAAAAAACGCTGGTATGGCTTCACGCTGCTTCATTACTCAAACGCTTTTTAAAAGCTGGTATGGTTGACGTTACTGTTTCTCCCAATACCCAACGCTTTTTAAAAATGTTGGGTATTGGGAGAACGCGTGAAGCAATACCCAACGCTTTTTAAAAAGCTACTGGTATAGCTACACCCTCACACATCACTTTACTTGAGCGCCCTTATTGTTTTACTAATTTTTTAATTATGAGTTTCTATTTCTCTCTTTTTCTCTCTCACTGACCTTCTATCTTCCATCGCTTGTCTTCTCTACACATCTTCTAGGTCTACGCGACCCACTATACCCCTCTTACCCGTCGCCACAACTCCTCCACTTCCCCTCCCCTCTCTTCGCCTTCTTTTAACACTCACACAACCCTTATCTCTTAGATCTACTTTTTCTCCACCCCCACCTGGAGTAACCTCACGCCCAACCATCTAAGCCGCCGTTTCTCCACCGACGCTGCCTCCGCTCTCCGATTTAACCCTACCACACTCCGACTGTCGCTCGCTCCGCTCCGACAAGCCGCTTTCTTGCTCATCTCGTAAGTTCTGCTTTTAATTTTAGGTTTTACTTTAGATTTTTGATGTCCGAAATTCTAAGATTCTGATTTTAGGTTTTAGGTTTTAGTTTTAGATTTTTGCTTTCCCTTCATTCTCGATTTTTCGAGATTGATTCAAGGTTTAGTTATTGAATTATTAAGGTTTCATTGCCACAAGAGATCAATATCGTTGCTCGGGTGAGAATGCAAGTGTTTATTTTTTCTTCACCAATCCCATTAATTTTGTGATTGATTTTAGCTTTTGTTGTAGGAACCAAGTTTGTGGTGCTAAGAAAGAGTTGATTTTTAATTATGGGGAGTTAGTAAAACTCTTCTTGGTTGTCAAAACTCGATGTTTTGGATGCAAAGTAATTTTTTATTTGTTTTGGCATTCGGGGCCTGTTTTTTGAGTAGAATTAATGAAATTTTGTTGCTTTGAAATGAATTTGGTTATGTCATCCTCACAAACTTCTTGATGAGGCATCAATTTTGAGGATAGTTGCGTAAGCCATGGTCAGAATTGCTTCTTGCTTTCGATAATTAACACTTAACACCTGGGTTGGAATCATTGCATGTGAATTTCAGATTCTCCTCTCATTTATTTATATGTATCTTTAAAGGTTACTTTGTGAATTTCATCTTAACATGATTTCTAGTCTC